>JASCZW010006814.1:0-81832 GCA_034211315.2 Aedes japonicus | reverse complement strand
AAATAGTCTTTAGGATAGATTTTGCAAAAATCCTCAAAGTCTCCAACCCTCGAGTTTTCGTCGAAAGAACTAGTTGAGGTGCAGTACTAACATCCGTTAGGCTGACACCTTTGTAGCGGACTCAGGTCATTATTTCCAGCTGCATCGCAACTGAAGGAAAGTTATCAGTTGACTTAAGTTATGCATACCGCCAGGAAAAGTCTTCTTGGTACGTTGGAAACGACGCAGAAAGTGCTTCTTGTCATAGGTTGGCGTGTCGTTAAAGTAGTCCTGAACAGCTTCTGATGACCGAAAACGGACCTCTACTTGACGCATGTTTTTTCCGCTGCCAAATTACAAACCAATGCATTTAACACTACCCTTCAGGCCAATGAAGATAGTATTCTCGTCGTCTGCTAACGACGCACTACTGGTAAAAATATTCAGTCAAACCAATCATAAAAAGAAAAAATACGAAAATCTGCGGGTCATTCCCAGATCTCATTTCAGTCAATTTTTGAACGCCTTCCAGTTGACAACCGAGCCATCCATGTACTATAGCAATGAGCTATCTTGTTCAGCAATGCTGGATGCAAAAAACACTGTTCAGGTTGATGAGATCGTTGGGGCCGAGTGAACGACGATAACGTTACCAAATCATTTGAAAAGTGGGATATTGATGGCTTTGAAATTCCCCGGACTTTTCCTGCATATTTCGATGATTTTGATTCCCATTTTTCCGTATCGTTGAATTTCGAGTTTGTGGGCACCGATATTGTTCCTGTATACCCAAAAACTTACTTCAGCAACTGTAGAACTTGTTACTTCATTGTTCCCAACGGCCTAGATCATCTTCCGCCGTCTCATCACCACCAGCAAAGTCAGTTTGGTTTTTTCCTACACACTACCTATTCATCGATTTCAAGGCTGCATACGATACTAAGGATCGTTAAGAACTCTTGAAGGTTGTGGACGAGAACTGATTTTCCGAGGAAAACAGACTAGACTGGTCAAGGCAACGATGGACGGTAGAACAGTGCTGTGCGAAAATATCGGGTGCGTCGTCGAACTCGTTTGAAACCCGGTTTTCAATAAATCCAGTCAATTCATTTGCTTCGCTGACGACGTGGACATTGTCGGAACAACAGTTCCAGGCGGTCACTGAGCAGTACACCAGGCTTAAACCCAGCGAAAAACGTTGGATGGCGGATGAATACGTCGAAGACTAAGTAGCGTATTTCGATCA
Source organism: Aedes japonicus (assembly GCA_034211315.2). Taxonomy (NCBI): domain Eukaryota; kingdom Metazoa; phylum Arthropoda; class Insecta; order Diptera; family Culicidae; genus Aedes; species Aedes japonicus. The sequence continues at coordinate 80,607 of JASCZW010006814.1, read as the reverse complement.
AAATTAGTCAATCAGTAATGTGTGTGAGTCGATCAAAGTTTTTATTAATAAAGTCAATTTTTCTTTCTTTTTTAGAGTTCAGTTAACACAGATAACAGGAGAAATATTCGAAGCTAAGCTCTTTATCGAGCAAGCGAATTGTTGGGCCCGTTTAACACCCAGCTCATACGATCTCTGTGCAGTCTCCTTGGCCACCGTCGTGTCACGTGCTCGGGACAACCGGCCACCCACCACAGCTTCTAGATTTTGTCTGCTTATCGACATCCAGTATTGAGCGATCTGGAGCAAGGGGCACAAGTGCATGGGCATGCGTACTTGATACATATGGCAGCCATGGCCTTTTCTCCGTAATGGCAAGATGAAGCAAATCAGCTGAACTCGGTGACTGTCGACGGAGACGAGTTCGAGGCGGTAGATGATAGAGCGCAATCGAACAACTTGAAAACGGAACAGGTCTCAGCGAGTGAACAACTTGAAACGGGCACAGGAAGCTCCTGTTGTTCATACCGAATTTGTCAGGTGTTCCAGCAGGGTAGCAACGTGATGCAATCGCTGCGAGTTCGTTTTGATACGTCAGCGACGTCAGTGCGTCGGAACTTGAGTTGACTGCAAGGCTGTGCTCGTATTTAGCAGACAGGTCTCTGTGAGCTGAAACTTCGCTGGCACTGGACTTTGTTGACGGACTGCTATTCGTCTTCAATCATTGGATCATTGACCGATTCACTGATTGATGCCGTCTGATTAAACTTATGATCAGCATTCCAAACTGTATGGTAATGTCGTACTATCACATCAAGCAGCCGATCGAGGGATGATGCGAGAGAGTCGTTCTATCATAGAACCGACCTAGTTCAGCGATTTAAAGCTATGTCCATTAAGAATCCGGAATAATAAAATCATCCATACCTCGGTAACGCGGTGGATTGACGAACAACAAGTTTAATATCAAACAAAGGCAAATCACTGTACTTTTAAGGTAGAAACATCAATACAAATCATGCACGAAAATTCGTATCTCTTCGTTCCGCATCAAACACCACACCACCGAGTCACTGGCACATTTGTTCCGCATTTTGGTCAGCTGAGTCGCGTCTCCGTGCCGTTATTGCCCACATTTCGTTGGGCTTCCGAGCGTTCATTATCGCCCGAAACCACTGATGCACCGGAACTGCGGGCAGTTGGGTGGACTTATGTTCTTGTCGACGAAATCTGCGTCAAGACGTCACGGAGTACCACTGATGCGCTTCGGCTGCAAGGCAACTACGCGTAAATCTGAGGCCACACTTCACGGTACTGCTTCGATGGTTCCAACGAAAGTCTTATTCGTCACGAACGCCTTGGTCTTTGCTCCGCAGCTGCATATCCCTTGCTAAACCATCATTTTTTGGCAAACTCCGTCCATGAAAGCAAACTTAAATCCTCGCAGATACATCGCCTTGTGCTGTCGCCATGTAGAATATCATTGTGCTAGCAGTCCAGAAACCCATTTTGACGTAGGTTTCATCGTCGATGAGCAGGCATCCTTGGTACTTCGTCAAAACCCGCTGGTACACTTCGAGCTCGAGTCTGGCAACGAAACTTTGCTTCAACGTTTCAACGCCGCAACTCTGGTTGCTTGGCTGGCTCGATAAGAACGATATCCTATCGCAAAATGAATTCTTCTGAACGGTACTGCGAGCAGGAGCGTATTTTTGTGTCGATTTCTCTCATTTTCTAATAGTCCAGGGTTTGCTCTGACGGTTCTGAACACCTTCTGGTTCAGCTTGGCGGTCATAGTGTTCCACTACGACGCCTTTACCGATGAGTGCACTCCCTATCCACACTCTTTTGCTCCTAAAAACGATTGAGCACATCATACACGGTTGATTTGGCGATTTTCACGTTTTTGGCGGTTTTTATTGCGGACCACGTTGGATTATAAACGTGGGTGTGCAGAATTTTGTCTCTCCTCTTGGCTTCCATCTGGAATAAATTTTGACTCACTGCACAAACTCCGTGGAAATTTATACCTGTCAGAAAGTGGGTGCCTAGGTAAACAAACCGATGTAAAGACCCCGTGGCGTGGTCACTCTCCGTGCCGCTGCAACACAATAAGTGATTCCGGATTCTAACTGGACAGAACTTTTGTTTGTGCGTTCTACCGGATCATAAATTTTCGTTTAACCTCCACCGCTCTGCTGCAACTTCTAAGGATAATTGCCAGCCAGGGTTTGTGTCGAAAACCTCAAGAGACTTCACTGGACCCGTACTGCCAGAAAGCTTTATGGCTGCTCATAGGTGCGTACCGATCCCAGAAAGTGCCGCCTTGGGCTGTCTTCCTTATCAATTGACAATTGGAACTTGAGGATCGAAAACGCGTTTATCCGGATGGCATAGCTGTACTCACCATTACGTGATCCGCAGAAAATCTCCCGCCGTATTTAGATCGCTGCAATCTACTGCGGAGGAGCACCTTCAACCACTTGGAAGTTTATGAACAACGTGTGCTTAGTACCTTCTTTGGCGGTGTATGTGAGAGTACGGAGTAAGGAGGAGATGAATGAACCACGAGCTGGCGCAACTCTATGGCGGACCCAGTCTCCAGCAGGTCGCGTCAAATTTGAAGGATGCATGGGCTGGGGCCAAGCAAAAATTCCGCAGTCAATGGCGTCGAATCCGGCCGGTGCAATACGCAGAGCGCAGCAAGGTGGTTAGACAAAGCGGAGCAAGGACCTCAGGAAGCGTAGAGACGCTCGAAAACTGAGACTACTTTAGGGCTGCTTCTAAACCGAGATTCTTGGCGAAACATTGTGTGCGCAAATGCGGTCCTGAAGAACCAACAAAACTGCGAAACAAATGCTTACTACAAGAGCAGTCTTTTGAAGACTGATCCTGTAGAAAAATGTTGACTTCTGTCTCTGAATCAAAAAATATTTTATCAAGTACATAGGAATCATAAATATCTCTATTTTTCCTAATAAAAAATATTCGGTTATACGAAGCCAAATGAATGAAGAAAAAGCATCCTGTGTGAAGCATCTATAGGAAGCCAGCCTGGCTGGTAAACTTGTTTGTATTGAAGATTTAGGTATAGACTAGAATATGTACGAAATTATCATATTTAACAATACTCCAAAAACCGAATCTAATTTGATCTAGAAAAACTTTAGTAAAGTGGACTCATAAAATGAAAACAAATTCACGGGCGGTCAAAGATCAAAATTGAACTGGCATGAACATTTCACTAGACTCCAAATACGTGCAGTTGAAGCCTGGCTTGGTTCTGGATAAGTAGAACTAGGGATGTAAGTAATCAACTGCAATTAGACCCTTTGTCACCTTCTAACGAAACCGAGCGCCGCCGTCTTCATCCAACCGACGGTCGGCCCACCCAGTTCATCAGTGATGCAGCCTTTTCCCGGAATATTTGATTGACAACCCAAGCCACACCTTCCATTGGCAGTCTCTCATTTCGCAGGACCCTTGTCAGAAAACTCCCTCGTAATTTTTCGTCTACAACTTGTCCAGGTTTACCAATCCATCCGGAACAGCCCAGCAGCAGCAGCAGGAGGATTATGACTCAACTTGGCTGGTCTTTTTCCGCTGCCATAATCGCGTTCGCCAAACGCCCGTCTCCATCGACGTACACACCAATTGCACGCTTGCGGGCGCAATTTGATTCAGAACACCCTCTCGCGGCAGCCAGCCGAAAAAGAAAACGCAAAATTTGACAATAGCTCCACTGACTTGGCGGCAGCGCGCGGAATCCGGCGGGCATCCAGAAGGGAACAGAACCCTGTCGCACCGAAACCTGACGTGGTGAGACTTCAGACGCTGTTTTTTGCGTCTTCTTCTGTCGTCGTCGTCGCTGGCATTGACAGAAACAGCACGCCAGGTGGGCACAGCAAGACCGGCAGAAAGATCCTTGGGGAGCGAGTTGAGCGAATCGGGAAAATGGATTTTCATACCTCCTCGAAACTTTCCCTGTCCGTAACGGAACATCACCCATTAACGCGGCTGAACGTAACTCGCAGCTCGCAAGTATGGGGGGCGCGTTCGGTTTGCTGCACAAGCTCAGTTCAAAACCGGGACAACAAAAGGAAATTGAAATGGAACGACGGAACGGACGGAATCCTTGTCGGGCCTGGCTGTTCCGAGTGAATCATTCATTTCCGCGAAGGTGGGGCAAAGTTTGCCCTGCCTCGTTTGCCTGGATGGATTGGGGGGGTATAAAAGTAAGGGAGCAGTGTTTGCCAACGCTGTTTAAAGCTCCCCAAATTGGATTGAAATCGAGCCGAGGAAATGGTCCTTTTCGATGCCTGATGGCCCTGCCGAACACGGTTGGTGTTTCTTCCGGAGGGGTGCAAGCCTGTTGCGAGTCGCTGCGCGTTTCGTGGGGAAGCCCGGCCTCGCTTGAGTGTAGTTTTCCGTTCATATGAGGCTTGTAACTCATTCTAATGCGATTGTGGGCACCCAGGCGTACCGATTCTCACGCGTACTTCGCTAAATATTACCCATAGAATTTCACATGAAAGTGTTCCTGTGTTCACTCCGGGGCACTACTTTTAATAGTTAATTACACTTAAATAACTGCTACAATCGTATCTGTAGCAACCATGCCGTCCAACCTTCACCGAAATGCCGACTCAACAGGGAAATGTTGAATTACTCTCGACCTCTGTGCGCTCCGCCGAACATTTAAATTAATTTAGCATCTCAAACAAACCACAAAAGAACCAATGAAGACACACGCGTCGCTGATGACTGCAACGATCCGTCCCAATCGAGAAAGAGACGGCAAGGCTCCAGTAAGGTATATTCACTAAATTGCAGTCGTGCGACGACCACCACCGTCGCCCTTCTTAGGGTTCCCCACTAGTTAGGTTGCTGTCAGTTGTGACTGTGCGCAGCACATTGACACGACAAACACCGTCATAAAGCTGCCAAGAACGTGACAAGAAATTGTTGCGGTGCCGCAGCAGTCGATCCGGTAGGTAATATCTACCAACGAGCATTGCGAGCTCTAACATAACAACACATGGGAATGCATTAATGGGCGCCGGCCCTTCGCTGACTCTGCGGCAGCGTGTCAAGTCACGTAGAAGTAGGGACACAACAGCAGTTGCCTGTGAGTGATATTTTCCTAAGTCGTAGTATATGCAAATGGGTCGAAAGAAAGACTCGTACTAACGCGCACTGAGCCATCCAATTATGCTAATTGATAGCGGTAATTAATACATTGCAGTATGCTACTAGGTTCGACGAACTTCAACTTCACCATTCATCTGTTACAATTGAATACTCCGGGAGCCCAGGCGATTTCAGCAGTGATAAATTCAGCCACTGTCAACATCCGACAGGTTAGAGCCAGCAGAAACAATTACCTCCCGCCTAGATGGCAAGACTGCTGCCTGAAAATCCTTTTCTGCTGGTGGGATCTGAAACCACTACACACGTACGAACGTCCAACTTTATGGCTGCTACCAAACACATCGAAAGCGGGTAATTAATGATTTATGTCTCCAGCCGGTCGTCCGACGCGTCTGAGGTTGGTCGTTCATTTTTCATACCTTGATTGTGCACACATTCTGATTGCTGTACGCTCTCTGGCCGGCACACGCGCCTCGCATCTAGTTCCTAGGACTCACACCACTGGACGAGCAACGAGTAGCCAAGTAGGGTTAACTGGCATAGTTCAATAAGATGCTTGACGAACGTGTCGTGTTGGACTGAGGGGACCACGACAAGGGAAGTTCAGTCTATTAAATTGGAAAATGTGGCTTTTCTCCAGTTTCTCTATCTGCCCAGACTTGACGACGGTCACGACACAAATCCATGTCCAATTTTTCACGACTTTGATTTGCGGTTTAATCACGTCACCTCACTGTCAACCCACCTATTATGGGTTGCTTTCACTCGTTGGATTGAAGATCAATTTGAAAACATGCGCGGGCTTCGGAGGCAAACGGTGTCACCGCTCTGAATTCCTACGCCATTTCGTCAGTCGCCGTGCCAAACCAACCTGCTGCCGCACGAGCATCGGTGTTTCATCTTTGAGTCTCTCTAGGTCACCGGTTGTTAGAACGACCACGGCTAGGAGTAGGAGTAAACACCACCCAACGCAACTCCAATGGGTGTGCGTGAATGTTATTACTCGAAACCAACGGCTGCTGGTGATCGTCTCTGTTGCCCAATCTATTAATGACGTACGTAATCCGCTTAAGGTTGTCACCGCTGCGTGTACAATTGCGGGCATATCTTCTGATCCGTTGTGCTTTCTCAGCATTTGCGCTGCATCGAAAAACGACGAGGACAGCTGGGAAGATGAAAGAGATAGTACGATCATCATCTCCCAATGAATGGTACCGCCGAATGTGGAAATGAGAAACATCTGCCGGGTAGGTTTCGCTGTACCGTTACAAACACGAGCGGCCCCAATGGATGCGACCTTGGCGCAAGATTTCGGCCAGCACAGTTTATGGGGATTCGGCGAACATATGGGAGTTTTGTGACGCGATCCAGCTTAACAGATGGTTGGTTTTATGGAGCTGTGTAAGGGTTACATACTCTGAACGATATCCAAAAATACATACCTGCAACAAAGAGAGATGGCAAAAGTAAATAATTAGTATTTTTCTAGTATTTATTAAATAAATAAATATGAGTTATATTTGCAAAGGTTTTCAACGCCAAAACGTCCAGCATTTGATATCCAAACTATTACCATTTCTTACATTGAAAATGTTTTGTAGACGTATATTGCATGATTCAAAGACATCTCCAAAACCTCAATAAAACTAGAATTACTTTGTAGTTATTTATTTTGTAAATTTTATGATTCCTATTCAAAATATTTCCAAAGAATTTTCTGTTTATGCTCATGTCTACTGCCGATAATGACATGTCTTAGCATGAGGTGTGCTTCTTCTTTCATTCAAAAGAATAAAATCTACACCGACGCATCTAAGTAAATTCTTGAAGCATTAAGTCATCCTTTGCACCTATTCGCATCACCACTTTATAGTTTATTCTATAGTCACTAGATTCATAGTCTGGCGGATACAACGACGGGAGCCAATTTGAACTGTCAGTTGGCGGAGCCAATCGAGCATATCTCGAGTAATTCATGTTAAGGGCCTCAAAGCCATTTCTGAACGATGACTTTAAACGTTGATTTCTCACGAATCACGAGAATCCCACTATATCCTACTACTCCATATGGTAGAACTAACATTCTTCAACCAAATGCTGCTTTTATTTCACGAGAGTGATTAAAGATTCAAGAGAAATCGATATTTAAAGTCATTATTTACAAATGGCTTTTAGGCCATGAACATGAATTACTCGAGATATGCTCGATTGGCTCCGCCAAATGACAGTTCAAATTGGCTCCCGTCGTTGTATCCGCCAGACTATGAATCTAGTGACTATAGTTTATTCCAGATTATCATCAAAATATTCATTCATCTTTTTTCTGCCACACTCTTTTCAGACTCCAACCTTATGCAAATGTAGTAACAAATATGTAACAAAGAATAACTCCAGTATGATTTACCACCATCGGTTGCTACCACCTTGTTGGAAAATCACCAGTCATTTGACAGGGACTCAACAGCAGCGATGCCAAATTTTATTTTTTAAATTTCTTTATTGAGGATTTTGTCAAAAATTCGCGTAAAGAGTACGAATAAAGGGATTATTTTATTTTAAAGCAAGGTGAATGGTTATTTAGCAAAATAAAGTAAACTCATACTCTCTAATATGTTTACTTTTTCTGTTTTACAACTGTCACAAGCTTTCTGGAGGTTTTATTATTTTTTAACTAGTCTTGGACTTTTCACACCTCAAATGGAGGATCTAATCCAATAGCTTTGTGGCCAAGACGAAGAAGCCAAGACCAAAAAAGAGCTGCAGAAATTCACCATTTATCGGACATGAATAAGGTTTCAGTTCACTGCTGTACGGCCGCTAGGCAGAGCGCCGAAGCATTTTTGAAGAAACTTAAGAAATGTAGGATTTAAGCAAACTTTGTTCCATTTAATTATCTTTTGCATTTTTTTTTTTGCAACGCCATTCGAAATAAGTTTATTTTTTAAGGGGCTATTCATAAACCACGTAGACTTTTCTGGGGGGAGGGGGGTTTGACCAAAGTCTACGCTCAATACAAAATTTCAAAAAATTGTATGGAGAAAAGTGTACGATGGGGAGGGGGGGGGGGTCTGAGATTTTCAAAAATGAGTCTACGTGGTTTATGAACAGGCTCTAATGCATATGTTATTTGAAAAAAATTAAAGTACTGGAGTTCGATAAAATTATGTAACATACTTAAATCTTGAAACACTTTTAATTAATGTTTAATTCTCAGAACGATATTGAAGACTTCTTAAAAACATTGAAAACTTAAGACCATTCGATGCTTAACTTTAGCTCATTTACAAAACCTTCCATAACTATGCTTTCTATTTAAATTTCTTTTTGAAATCTTATATAATTATCTGGAGTTTTCTTAAGTTTGAATTTAGAAAATTTAAAGTTTTTTCACATTCCTTTGTTTTTATTTAGTTATTTTAATCAAGTTATGTGTTGAATAATTTTATTTTTGTATTTACCCCTAGAATTCAATAAATTCATGACAATGCAGGGCAAACTTGCCAACAGGTGTCACAAAGTATATGGTACCATTAAAAATCATGATTGACAAGAAAATAGTCCTTGAATTTCAGCAATGATTTTGCTGAAATATTGAAAAATGGCTTCCATGCTTTTAAAAAGTCAACTTGTTTTCAAGCTAAAACTTGCTTTTTTTTTAATATTATTGAACTTTTGATAAATTCCGCAGATCTTTTGCAATTTTTTCAGAAGATTTTTTTAAATTACTCGATTTGTCAAGTAAATGAAATCCTTAAGAGTTCTTTGAAAATAATATTGGATACAGAATATTCCAAACAAAGTCTTCACTTCTTGATTAATGATAAGTTTCCTGAGTTTCTTTGAGATTTTCCATTTGTAGGATATTTTTTTTTTTGTATAAAATAAAATTGCATCGCAGTTTTCTCAACACAAATATTTCTTAAGAAGTTTTGATTTTTTTTTTTTTTTTGAAAATTATTAATACTTCTAATATTTACAGTTTTTTGTATGTCTAAAGCATTAATTTAAAAAAACATTCCTTGAATTCTTCCTTGAACGTCTAATGGGCCCTCAAAAAATCCTAACGATTTGAAATAAATTTCCATTCCAAAGCGGCCAAAAATGTATAACATTATGGACAGCTTACATGATTTTTTTTTGTATTTTAATGACACTTTACTTATTTTTATTTTAAATTAAATAATTATTGTCCATTTGTTACTGTTGATTTTATTTCAATAACTAGTTAAGCTTTTTTTTTTAATAAAACGACAAAACACTTGGTTTCTTTGTTTGGTGAACTTTTATTAAGCTCATGATTCGACACTAATTTTCGAAAAAAAACCCTGTTTTGTTCTCATAAATACACTTGTGGTAAGTTTGCAAAAAATAAGAAAGCTGGACAGTTTATCAAAGTCCCGCTTGAACAAGAATTTTTCGTAAAAAAAATATATCAAATCAAGTCAATATCAAATATCAACACTTTTAAAGCTTCCAAGTACTAAAACTTATTTTTGAAAGAGGCCTTTCTTAGCATCAAGCATTTATGAATGATTTACATAGAACTAAAAGGTAAAATATGACAATTTCCCATATATTAAACTGATAACTTAACTTGAGGTTTTTTTTGGATACTACAAGAACTTCAACTAAGCACGTGTAACATCTTAGAAGTTAACAAGTTTTCTGAGAACTTTTTTTTTAATCTAGAATGCTTTAGGTCAACAATCAAAATATGCCAAATTTATATGGGGAACAAAATCGTTTCAGAATCATTTTTATCTTATTGATGGATATCTATGTCTGTAACTCTATCGCAATATCTGTATCATGTTTGTAATCTGCATGAGGTCTGTGTGCATGATCAAATGTCTGTATAAATACAGACATGTCTGAATATCTGGCATCCCAGCTCAACAGAGCATGATTGAGGTCAACTTTGCTTTCTGATGTTCCAAAGTCCTATTAGGACCGCAAGTGCTGGCCTCCAGTTCCTCGAGTAGCCCGCAAATGCAAGACATTGCTCTGAGGTTAGCTATCATCCTCAATATAACATGATACGAGTTAATAGAATGCAGAGACAGGAGATCAAAACTACGATGCTCTACTCAGTAACCCAAAATGGTCGCATAAAGCCGACAAACTCCTGCTATTACATTTGGCCACGAACGGACGCTTTGTCTTAATAACCAGTTAGACCCGGTTCCGATGAAAAAGCTGAAAGTCCAGTTTCCAGAAGTGTCTCATGATCAAAAGTTCAACTTGTTCAACCAGTTCAATCTTCAACAAAAAATGTGCTTTGTTAAAAGATACAATTATTTCATTCGTATAGCACAAGTCAAGAATGGCCCACAAAATCAATGACAAATCAAAAATGTGTTCTAAACCGGCAAGCAGCAAAGTACACTTTTTTTTAAACCCCAAAATTATATTGAAACTGCCGCGCCCACATTTCAACGGAGTTAACAATGTTTTAAATCAGCATTTCCAAAAGTAACGAGAAAAGGATAAATTTCATTGAGTTTTAGATCTTTGTGAGTCCATTCCAATTGTTTTTTTTTTAGAAACGGGTCAGGGTCGCCCTCTTTACCAGTAGTCATGGGAGTTGGCATCACAGCGTATTTACTAGCAGGTTAAATAAATTCTGTAACAGTAACTCAAAATTTTCGAAACCAAACGGGAAAATTCAAATTTCATTGAATTGTAGAACTTGGCGAGTAAGTTCCTTTTTCTATGAGGTGGGCGGGGGGAGGGGGTGCAAGAGCCAGGTTCACTATACCAGAAATCAGGGGGATTGAAGTCATAGCATACCATACCTTACCAATCAGACTAAGGCCGGCGTGGCCTCTGCTGTACACAGAAGTTGTTTCCATTGTAATCGGTCCATGGCTGTACCTCGTCAGCCTCGCCTTCTACTTGATCGATCCACCTTGCTCGTTGCGCGCCTTTTCTTCTTGTACCTATCGGTTCGTTTTCCAGAACCATTTTCACAGGGCTGTCGTTCGACATTCTTACGACATGCCCAGCCAATCGTAGTCGACGGATTTTTGCGATGTGTACGATGAGAGGTTCTCCCAGCAACTGGTGCAATTCGTGGTTCATTCGCCTCCTTCACGTTCCGTCTTCCATCTGCACTCCACCGTAGATCGTACGCAGCATCTTCCGTTCAAAGACTCCAAGGGCGCGTTGGTTCTCCTCTAGCAATGTCCATGTTTCGAAGTCCCTACTAAGTTTTCCTAAATCCTTTTGATTCGCAAGAATTCTATCCGTGATTCGCCAGAATTTCCTGCGAGACTTACCAGAAACCTCTTCTCGATACGTCTAAATCCCGTCCAAGATTCACAGAGATTTCCTAGTGGTTTGTACGAAATTTCCCAGAGCCCCTCTTCAGAATTCATCGAAACCTTCACCAATACTTGTCAGAATCCTCTCTGAGATTGCCAAGAGTTACCTAAAAAAAAAATCCCGAAAACTACTTAACGTCTGGTGAATTACCTACTGAAGGGTATTGAAAGCAACTCTTTCCAAATTCAGCTGATTTTTGGTGAGTTTGTTCCAGTTAAAAATTACTCTTGCCCGGAAATGAAATTTTTTGTATTTGAAATGGTGGACGATGAACCAATTTTTGAGATTCTACGACCGATAAAAACACCTTCGATTGTTGCATTAGTTCAAGTTGAGATATGTCGTGCAGTGCACTAGGTGCACATGTTGATCAAGAAGAGCCGGCAAAAAACTATGCAACATGTCTGAAAGGCGAAAAATTAGAAAATGCTCTTCTAACCGTTCTCAAAGCCAGACTAATTCCGAAGTTGTGCATACTTTACCTTCCAGCGCTTTCGTCGGTAAGCTTGTAACATGTTTGAAGGTTTATACTGTTGCAATTAAGTTTTATGCGTCCAATTACAGCGCACCTTCAAGTAGTGGATCAGTCGGAAAGTTCTGTAGAGAGTGACGCAGCGGTTACGGTTCAGGTAACACCACCGTCATCATCATCAACAACCACCACCTTCGTATGGATCCGCGTAGCTTGGAGCACTGACGTGCACGTGTCTGTTTCTCTATGTGAGTGTATGTGTTGAAATTGTAACAATGCACCATTCCGCCCTGGTGCTTTAATTACAACCCAAAACGTCTCCCCAACGATACGGCAGTGTGTGACAAAACCATTCAATTGACAGTTGCCGACGATAAGACGCAGTCCAATGGGAGAAACAGAGGGGTGACAAACGGATGAAAGGTAATAAAGTAATTTCTCCGTATGTTTTCTTGCCATCTCTCGGAACATGAATGTTGAACGAAGGCGGAGAAGGTTCACCGGTCTCGGTTGACCGGCAGCGGCCAAGACGAACACGACGCGATGAAATACATTTTTAATTACTTCCGGTGGCGGCTTGGAGAAGGTAGCAGCCATTTGTTTCGCTTTTCTGCATAACCGAACGGAGTGAGGTTAGGTCTTTGTTATCTCGGGTAGGACTGCGCTGAACAAAGTTTTGGAATTTTCGATTGTAAAATAATTTTATTCAGTGTTTTTCATTTCTTTCGAATGCGGATCGGGGAAAATCCCTAAGACGTAAAAAAGTTTCAGAGGGCTGGCATGTGTGATGACCTCGTCATTAGTTTATGGTAGGGAGGAGAAGGCAATCAATTGATAAATGCAGGTATTTTCTTACATCGGAATTCACACTTCCTTCTGCTGCCTGTAGCATATGGCACAGAGGGCAGAGAAAGATGAAAGCGCATGCCGAACAACATTCTTACTGTGATTATACGAAATTGCATTTTCACAATTCACCGAATCGCACATGGAACGAAGGGTGAAATGAAGAGGAGTTCAATCGAACGGAAAAGATACGCGATTGAACCTTAACCCTCACCCCCTCCTCACCCATGCACTAATGGCGATCAATTTTGGATTTGGGCTTTGACCAAATTCAATCCAATCCAATTTTGACCATTGCTAGACGCAGAGAAGGTTGAATGCAGAAAAGCGCCTCGTGTTCGAAAGTTTTACGGATTCGTAATCGCTCATAGTCAATGTATGTTAGAACCTTAAAATCGTTGACCAAAAAACGATATTGGTACACTACTATATGCTACTGAGAACTCAAAAATGCATTTTACTTCAATTAGAGGAGCACGGGTTTTCCAATTCAGATAAAAGCATACACACATTCGAGCCTTGCGCGTTTACATCTCTACTTAAAATCTATTTAAAACAATGTTTAATTGCATCTAGAACTAAAACTTGGTGAGTTCATTCCAGTCACAGATAACACTTTCAAGCTCATTTCGATCCACATCATTCTTGAATTTTGCCAAAAATAATTATCAAAAAATGAAGCATTTCGACCGATTATTTGTTTTATTTTGGCAAGCAATTCGGAAAGTTTCCCTACTTAAAAATGTTGAAAACTTCGTCATCGTTATAAGGAAAATAAACTCTGACTGCTTCGTGAATTCCATGTTCAGATATGCCATAAGTAGTTTAAATCATAACTCCAATTAGTATTAGAACGTTCTGCTGTAACCGCTGGAGTAAAAGCTTTGGCAGATCTATGTGTAGAATCCTGAATCCTGAACTGTTGTCTTGCGGTTTAAAATGCTGCAAAAAGTTGGGCGTAAATTTAACCGGACCATGTACACCATCATGTCTTGTTCGAACATGAATGGAACCCTGAAATTAAAACGTCAAGTTCATCGACATTTCCACGAGATACTGCCGGAGATACGGGAATCGGTTTCTTAACGTTTGCATTAAAAAAATAACTGATAAATTTTCCATGGAAGGTAATTATTTAAGCTTACTTGCCAACAGTTAACTGGAACATTCTCCATGGTGGACGAAAACATGCGAGTAGTATTTAAAATTGTTGTTGGAGTAGATCTTCCGCTTTAGGTTGGCCCAGAAATTCTCGATGGGACGCAGCTGAAGGACGTTGTCACAGCAGCACGTTCTTGGGGAACTTGGTGTGTGAAATGAACTTCACCTCGGCGCTCTCTTCCTTCGTGGAGGAAGTAAAATACGAAGTGCCCTGCCAGTCGTTGCCATCCAAGGTGAGATAGGTCACCTCGTCCATCACCACCGCCACGTCGCGATTCGCCGGGAAAATCAAGTTGACCATCTTATTCAGCCGCTGCCGCTGCGTCATTGCCTGCAGCTCCGAAACCAGTGGACGCGACTTCCGCTTCCTGACATGTATGTTCATGTTCGCCAGGTACTTTTCACTGTTTGGCCGGTTGACCGACCTCCTGGCCAAGCGCACGCAGCGATGTAGCCACTTTTCCCTCGGTCTTCCTCTTCAACATCCTTTGGAGCTTCTTATCGCGCAAAGTCGTCGGCCGTCCGGAACCGGGCTTTCTTTCGATGCTTTGATTGTTGTCTAATAGTGCCAAGATGTTGTAGATGCCGGAACGGGCGTATTCGGCGTCCACAAAGTGCCGCACGATGTCCGCTTTCGACGCGGCGGGGTGCCGTTCTTTGAACGCGCACACTTCTGAACGGAGTTGCTTCACTGTTTTTGCCATCACGGTTAGAGTTCGACTGATAGAGCTGTCAAATTTTGTCTGCTGACTCATGGGTTACTATGACTGATGCTGCATGGGTAGTTTCGTCAGTGCGGGTGAAGGTAAACCCATGAAATATAGTCAATTTTTGTCCATTTTTTTTAATGCAAACGTTACCTTAAATCTTTTGTACAATTTCAAATACGACTCGAAAAGTTCCATTGTTTTCAGAAGCGCATATTAACATCAAGCTTGTGCCAAGAGCAGCATTCCAAATAGAAATGTTTCAAATGACGACCGCTACGAAATATTGAGACAAATGATTATAACATCCATTAAGTCCTACGTCACCTTTGCGTACAACCTCATTGGGCTGTCCCTTGTAGTTTTTTATGTGATTCTTTCGTTTGTGTTTTTGTTGAATTTTGTCGGTGAACTCCTTCTAGTATCCATTTATTTCTGCTGCCTGATGAATACGTTCCTTTTCTTCTGCCAATTGTGTGATATGGAGTGAAAAGCGGGTTGCTTTTGAGTTCCAACGTAATTGAAGTCGGATGTAATGTCCGATCAGTCGATGTTGGTTTACGGTAAATTCCAAATTTCAATGTGTCTTCCTCCGTCCTGGTGATTTTTAAATCCAGGGAGGGTTGTTTCCCATCGATTTCCGTTTCTATCGTAAATTTTATTGAGCTGTGACATGAGTTACTTGCTCATCGCTTGATTTAAGTAGTGTTGCATCCCAAAATTAGACAAGCCGTTTGCTTATAGATATTAAGTCAACGCGGAAAAATCTGGTTCATTCAACGACTTCCGGTAACCTCTATTTCAGCGGTATCAGCTTTTGACGTTTTTGGTTGAGGAGGTTCGGTGATCTTCTCTTAGCCATTGAAAGACTCTTCAGCTTATCAGAGAATCCAACGAGCCATTGATTCGAGTCCCATTTGTAGGAAGTATTGCGTACATTCCTCATATACTGTTCCATCGTGAGAAGTTCCAAGCTGTCCTTTGACTGTAGTGCAGATGGACAAATCTGTCGCTGTCTCAACTACGAGAACACGTTTTCTAGACAGTCTTGCGTTAATCCAAAGAAGAAGTCATACTTCTTCACATTCAAAAAGTATTTACATATTTTGTTTTTTTTATATTCATCTGACGGTAGTCTATATGAATTTATTAAATTTATTGTAGCCTACTTTTAAAAGATCTAGAATATTTTCCTAAGTTGAAAAAGGTTGTCAACCAACGAAAACATGATATCAGTGGCTCATTAAAACCGTAAGAAGTCCGATGGAATCTGGTCAGCAGTTCTGTTCTTTTCACTACGGTCACAACGGTACACATTGTAAGAGGTACCATTAACCTGGAGAGATTCGATGAAGTCCGCTAGGCCCGCCTTGGTGAATATGATGACATCATAATTTCAGTCATTTGTGTCGAAAAACAGTTCATCAATTAAGTCCACAGCACATTTTTAAATCGTATGCCTGTTCGTACTTAGCAAGTTCAGTTAAACTTTTAAAGCATCTTTTCTGGTAGTACGATCGTTCTGTTACTTATACAACCGTGAACCAACTCCACCACCCTAACAACTAACAAATGGCTAGCCAAATCGGTTTGGTATGGAAGTGTTGTTAAGCCGAGTAATTGGTGATGAAAAGATAAGAAAATCAACGATACTGTCCAATTCCATACAGTTTGAAACGTAGGTAGAAAGTGATTATCAATTTCAGTTTTAGATACTACGATGTTTAACCTCACTTTAGCTTTACGTGGATTTCTTAATTGCGGCATCTCTATCGTCATCGTTCATTGTAGCAATTTTGTGTTTAAGAAGATCGAAGACTTCGTCCAAGCATCCGCTATCAAATTGAATACTTTTAAGTTTCCTACGCAGTGTCCTAATACTAGGAAGGAATCGTTTTTCGCTATCCACTTTATAAGCTGTAGATCCACAAATAAATCGAGTACGAAATCCTTCGACGATGCTATCATCAGACCATTTACTAATTTTCTTCAAGCCGGTCATTAGGGAAAGTTGATCTTCGTTAAAACTTTGCTTGATGGTTGACAATGCTATACCATCCTCGGAACGCTTTAGTTTGCTTTTAAGGTCCTGGTTTTTTAATTTATACTGCGCAAATTGCCTATTAAAAATAAATACAAATTAATGAGCTTATGGAAAACTGTTAATTTCATATTTTAACAGATGCTTTCATATTCGGTCGACTGATCGCCTTTTGATTGTGGAGCAGCTGGTGGTTGGTTGACGTCGATGGAATTGAATGGTATGTGTACGACCACTGAACACTCAGTTTTTGGCTTTTGCTTGGCATATTATTCATTTTCAATTTCATCATCGGAATTATCCTTAGGACGTGCGATAACTTGAGCAACGTCTTGAAAATAAGGAATTGCTCTAGCGACCTTCGGTACTTTCCCATTTTTGTTGCAGTACAAATCCTCCTCTCTGAAGTGCAAAACTATGGGAAAATAATGTTTAGTTGTTGGAAATACCACTTATTTTTCCAGGAAGTCAAACTGGATATGCGATGACTCTCGGTGCGCAAAAGATCAGCTGGAAATCCACAGAACTAGAGCCACAATAAACGATCAGTGCATAAGGAAATCTAAAAGAGGCAACATTCTTGAATCCCGCACGGAAACGGGATTCACTTTGACACTACGGCAACACGCACTTCATTTTATAAAGTTCGCACTTTATGTATAAGACCTGTACTCGAAAAAAATGCACCAGACAAAAGTGTTCGCCAAAAATTTATTTTAAGTCGATTTTTCTTGAAACTTTCAGGGTTGAACTAATACAGGGTGAACTAATACATATGGATTATGTTTTGGCATAATTACTTCCATCACTGAAAGCCCGCACCTTTCCCTTAAGACTCCTCATTACATTTTGTGCAATGGTGGAGCCGACCTTTTTGGTCACTTTCGTCCATTCTTTCTTCAACTCCAGCTCGTTCTTAGACACCTTGGACGATTTTCGAACTTTGGTCTTCATTATGGCCCAACATCTTTCCACCATCAGACGAATCTCTGGTGAATTTGGGGAGTTGGCGGTTTTTGGTACAAAAACGTTATTGTCTCTGTACCAATCAAACGTACATCGCGCGTAATGACATGATGCCAGGTTCGGTCAAAAAAATGTCTCGCCTCCGTGGGACCACAGGAAGAACAGCTGGAGGCAGTCGGCGCGTTGAATTTCGCAGTTGATGGTACCCATTGTGATGTAAGGTTTACTCAGTTTACCACATTGGCATATGGTCTGCCAGAGTAAGCATTTTTTGGCGAATTTGTCCACTTTCTTTTTCCTTATGTCTTCCGGAACAGCAAACCGTGATTTGGCAACGCAGAACTCCAGCCCCGGTATCTGCTTTGCGTCTGCGTTGATGTATTTTTCGTCATCCATAACCACACACATCGGTTTCGTTAACCACTCTAGGTACTTCCTTGCGCGGGATTTGGCTGCCGTGTTTTGTTGAGCACGCTGGTTCGGTGTCTTGCGGACCTTGAATATACGAAGCCCAGCTCGTTTCATGGTTTGCTGAAGCCGCGTCGCGAAAACATTTGAAATAATCCAACACCTTCCGGGCCTTCACAGGATCAGCTGTCTTCGATGTTGTTCCACTTCCAGTCCCACCGCTCGGTCGTCTGGGACACCTTGAACGATTTTACCACCCGAGACCACCAGTCGGATTTTCCATGACGGCGCGCAGAATTCTCCGGCGATTTCCTTCTTGTTTCGATGACATCTGAAAAACCACTGAACGGATTGTTATGTTAACAATTTACTCCAAACTAGTTATTCCCAGATTTTCATCAATTTTTACTCACGGACAAAAAAGTTGCACACGGATTAAAACTGTGCATTTTTTTCGAGTACAGGCCTTATTACGGAGACATTACGTTTTCCAAAAAAAAAAAATAGTTCGAGGGAGCAGCGAGCACTTTGTTTATTTTCTTCGAATGTGCAACAACTTTTTACAATAGTGCCAGAAAATTTGAAAATCTATCTTATAAAATGAAAGTTGCCAGTCTTCAGGATTTTACATTGTCTATTACTATGAGTGTCTTTACGCAGGCCTCGTAAAGCATCGGCGATTGTTACGCTTGGACCTTTTATGCTGCTGGACTAGATCGACTGAGTTTTTCACACTTTTGCCATGAGCTACTGGGTACTTCTTCATTTCCTCAACTAGTATTTGGAGTTAATAATTGTAGCTTAGATTTACAAAATTCCGTGGCTTGATATATGCAGGTGCCCAATCCTCATGCTTCTGATGATTGCTGAATTCATTTTTTGCTGATGAGGTATCTAAATTGTTGTAGGACATTCAAGTCGAGCTACAAACGTCACGTTCTATTGGCTTGGTCAGATTTTAGTTCATTTCTCATTGTCGTTTAATAGATCATTGCACCGAATGTGTTAACCTCACTTTTTGACAGTTCGGGAGCTTGTTTCACAAGGTGTTAGAGTTTGAACCGCTGAATCGGAAAATTTTCATTGGCTTTTTCCGGATTCGTGTACGATTAGACTTAGGAAATGATGTTAACCAAGCACTGGTGTCTGTTTTCCGGCAATTTTGTACTTCAATCGTAATAAAATTCAATAAGCACAACCTCTCGCCAACCGCTCTTTACGAAAACATTCTAAGTCAACGTGGGACAAGCTCCTGGATCATGTCAAAATCGTGCATTGATGACGCCATCAAGCAATGATCTATATCTGTATTCTGATGTCCATGTTAGTATTTTTCTTTTTGCCATTATGTCATCTGCCGATTACTTTGATGTCCGTCTTAGGAAAGCACATTAAATTCTACAATCGTTACACAAACATCAACCTTACACAAGTATAGAACACTAAAACTAAATTTCAACCTGACAAACCCATGTTTCCTTGAGCTTCCATCGAATTCAAGCATCTCAACCCCGCGAAGAGAACCCAACCATGTGCGTGTTTACTGCCGATGAAACGAAAAAAAAAGTTATACATTTTTCTACTTTGTCCCGTTTGTCCTTCCCGGACTCGTCTCCCACTTGGTCACCACTTTAATCCGCTCCACCTGGCACCGCCTTCGAGACGACGGTGAACATTTTCGCCCTTGTCATACTGTGTAGCCACCAAGCCGTGGAGTTTTCGATCACGACATCGGGCCCGTCACAACGATTCCCGGTACCCCTAAGCCACCCTGCCGGGACCCGCTCTCCCCTCGAACAGACACCCCCCACCGAACCCGAAAGGAAAAATCGATTTTCTCCAAACAGAGCAAAGTAGCATGCAATATTTTCCATCCCAAAACCCTGACTTCAAGGCTACTTACTTATTAGATTTTACACGACGAGCCAGCTTCCGGACTTTCCAGACTCTCCGGAACGGTTCACACACCTTTCGGCCTACAAATCGACGAAAAATGCACACACTTTTCCTCTTCTGCTGCTGCTTCTATCTTCTTTTCTTCGGATGTTTGTTTCCCCCACATTCACCGCACACAACAAGAAACTCGACCGCTTCTCTTCGAGTGCTTCTTCGCCAACAACTCGCTCACTCGCTCCACTCGCGTTTTCTTCCACGGCGGACACACAATTTTATACGGGCGGGGGTCAAAATGATGTCATCACACTAAAATTAACACTATGAAGAAAAATAATAACAATGAAAAAGACTCGAAGTATAACTGTTTTCACTCAGAGTGAATGAAAACCACCACTGTTTGCGCTAGAGAAATAAAAAATCATAACAAATTTAAAACACTGGAAAATTGGAAAATCTTGACGCAATTACGACGATGGTTCAGTGGAAATTCTCGCGATTTTTCCAGGTGGTCAACGACGAGAACCATCAAACTGAATTCCAGTTTTCAACGTTTTTTTTTTCGCCTTCTGCCGGAATAACGGGTCTTCTCCGTCGTGGGGCCTCGAAATTCCGCCGATGTTACCTCGTTGGGCTCGAATCCACCACCGCGCGCACACACATTCACAAATAACTAGCCCAGTCAGTCACACAACCAGTCCGACGGAGTCCCTTTGGGTGCGGCGCTTCCGATTGGAATCGACGGAAAAATCCGCTTTCTCTCCACTTCACGCGGTCCCCTTTCGACACAGTTCACAAATTCCTATCGTCGGTTGCACGGGTTTTCGCTTTTCCGTGCAGAATTTTCACCATGCAGTGAAGAATTTTGAGATTTTTTTTTCAAGCTAACCCGTTCTGCGACTTTGTTCACGACGTTCGTTCGGCCATACTTTTCACTAGCGAATGAATGGACACGACCAGGCAAGACAAGAACCGAGCTCGCAAAGTAGTGAGAAAAAAAACCGAGAGCTGATGGAAGCGGGAGATAGAAGTGTGCGTACGTGTACGGATGGGGAAGTTTATGTTGCGTTGGAAGCATGTGTGCGTGTGGTGTTCTTGCGAGTTGATGCGGATCGTTTTGTTTTCCCATTTGAGGTTGGATGTGGGAGTGTGAACTAGCGGTACATCGTGAAGCAGCGGGTTCGGGTTGCGAGTGTGCGAGATAAACATTGACAAATGACGCGACTGACGAGCTAGCTTGATATATTGGGTTAGTTAGAAGTTATCTTGTGCAATTGTACTAAACTGTACACGGCTGGTGAATTTACCCCAAGTTTCGTCGCTACTGAAAACCAGAATAACCCACTAGCGCCAAACGATTTTATCAACAATCAATATGCAACTAGCGATTGAAATTGGTTCACTGTTGTAGAACTCTTGGTTCGAAGTACACCTTGAAGCCAGCACCTTGCTTTACATATTTGCGCCTTTATTTTGATATGCTGTGTTATTTTGACAGAATATTTGAGAGTATGTTCGTGTGAGTTCATTATTAGGGGCGCATTATTAAGCATGGGACTGAGCTTGGGACCGATGTGCTAGTACTGACTGAGCCAAGAACAAAATCGTATTTGTGCGGGACCTACTGGTCTTAGAGTTAGTCTTAGATTTTACTCTCATTCTTTACGATTGAATTCTGGCGCATCTAGTGCACTGTAGCACATCTACATGTGCTACATAGCGCAAAAGATGCGACCTTTTGTTGTCATACGGAGAAGCAGTTAGATTGATTTGCGAGTGCTTTTTATGGTTTTGAACTGCAACGAGAAAAGAAAACGCAAAGAGGATGCCTCGTTTTCCCATAGGTTTTCTGTCAAATTTACGTCAACGCATCCCAAACGTTTCAATTGTGGGTCAGCCAAAGCGATGGACTGATCTGGTTGTGGAATTATGTAATTTGCAATAGCTTTTTCTGCTGCTGTGCCTGTACACTGAATAAAAAAAACTATCGAAATTAATAAATTATGCCTAATGAAGCATCGCAACTGAAAGTTGTTTAGAGTTCATAAGATTATCATGTTATTATGGTTTCAGTTGAAAACCGAATTTATCGACTAGCGACAAACGATTTTTCTCTCGTTTCGTTGAATGAAGAGTACAATGCTGCGATAAAAGCACTTCAAGAATCCAATGTGGAATTTTACACATTTACTCCAGCAAACAAACAACCAGTACGTATCATTCTTTCTGGTCTTTCGCTATACGAAATAGATGAACTGAAGGACGAGTTGCAGGCAAACGGTGTTCAGCCGCTGGAGGTGAAAAAAAGCTTTTTTTTCGCAAAAAAAGCTAGGGCCAGAGGAAAGTGTTCTGTATCTGGTGTATTTCTTGAAGGGTTCCATCAAACTAACGGAGCTTCAACGTGTAAAAGCGCTTTTCAATGTTATTGTGAGTTCCAAGCGCCGATGCCACATGCCACCGATGCGCGTTTGCCCTCATTCCCTTGTGCGTAAAATGCGGAGAAAAACACCAAACATCCAGTTGCAGTCTTCCAGCAAAAGCCAATCTGAAGGACGATGACAACACACGAAGTCAAATCCACTGTGCTAACTGTAGTGGTAACCATACGGCAAACTTTCGAGGATGTCCCAGTCGTATACATTATATTTCACAATTGGAAGCCAGTCGTCGAAAATCTTCCAAAAATAATTCTTCATCACGCCCACCACCATTGGTACCTAGGTACACACCTTCTAGAGTGCAAGGAAATAATTCAAAGATCGCAAAAGGTCCGTTATTCTCCAAAGTTCTTCAAGGTACGAGCACACAACCAGGCACTAATTACAATTCGGATCTATTTACCGCTACTGAGTTTCTTTCGTTGGCAATGGATTTGTTCCAACGTCTTGAAGGCTGTCGCACCAAACAGCAACAGTTCCTAGCTCTTTCTGAGCTAATTAAAAAATATGTTTACAATGTCTAATTCAATCACACTCAATTTGGTTAATTTGAACGGGAGATCCATTCGCAACAAACGCTCCGAATTTTTCGACTTTCTCCAACAACGCAACATTGATGTTGCAATCTTCACAGAGACTTGGCTGCGCCCCCACAATTCCTTTCTTCATCCAAGCTACTGCTGTGTGCGTCTTGATCGGTGCTCGGGTGATTCTGACCGAGGTGCTGGAGTTCTAATCGCTGTGTGGAAAAGTATCGAATTCAGTCAACTGAACATTGGTACCAAGACGATTGAAGCTACAGGTATTACCATTTCCGTGAATAATCGCCAAATCCACATCATAGCCGCTTACTTCCCAGGAGGTAGGCGATGTCCCGATTGGTCTCAATTTCGTCGTGACGTCCACGCTCTCTCAAATCAGACCGTACCATTCTTTATTGTTGGAGACTTAAATGCCAGACATCGCTTCTGGAACTGCTCAAAAAACAACAATGCTGGCAATACACTGTCCCAGAAAGCAGCTCGTTGTGGATTCTTCATTCACTTTCCAGATACTCCAACATTCCACCCGTTTGGTCGCGGATGTCCGTCAACTCTAGATCTTGTGCTGTCCAATAATTTGCTCAACATGACGAAACCTGTGACCTTGAACGAACTGTCGTCCGATCACCTTCCGGTGACTTTTGAAATCACCCTAACGAACTGCACACAAACAATGTCCGCTGCTATGCCCGCTCAAACTGGCCATCGTTTCAAAGAGTGGTGAATGCTAAATTGGACCTAGCTGATTCTCTGGTTTCAGACATTTGCAATGAAGCAGGAGTTGATACCGCTCTCACCTTCTTCAAGGATGCACTTTTGGAAGCCAAATCTATTGCCGTTCCTGAGTTCACCCCTCAGCCCTATGCTGTGACTCGCATTCCGGAAGAAACTCAGCGTTTAATCAAACTTCGCAACAGACGTCGTCGGCAGTGGATGAGAACTAGGAATCCCCTCTTCAGAGAAATAGTTTCATCATTAAATAATCGCATTCGTGATGAGTGTGCCAGCGCTCGCCACAGAAAGTTCAAGGAAACACTGTTCTCTATGGAGCGAGGGTATAACAAAATTTGGCGATTAACCAAAGCTTTAAAGAAAACGTGTAAATATAGTCCTCCGCTGCACTATGAAAATACACTGTATGCTACACCTGCCGAGAAAGCAAATTTGCTTGCTAACAACTTTGCGAAATCGCACGATAACAAAATGGCAGACGACCCAGCTACCCCTGAGATTGTGAAGACGCCCATCAACCAAATCGACCAGCTAAAATACCGCCTGCTGAATACTCATGGTTGGTCCGCCCTAAGGAAGTTGACAGGAGCATCCGTCACCTCAAAGTTAAAAAAGCACCAGGTCACGACAGCATTAAGAACTACTTGCTAAAACGTCTTCCACGTAAAGGTAAATTTTTTCTTGCCAAAATTTTTTCTGCCTGCATCAAATTATGCTACTTTCCATCTGATTGGAAACACGCAATAGTAGTTGCCATCCCAAAGGCAAATAAAGATGCAACCATTCCTTCAAACTACCGACCAATCAGCCTGCTCTCAACAATCAGTAAACTTTCTGGAACCACATCTGGACACCACTCGTATCATCCCGCATGAACAGTTCGGTTTCCAAAAAGGCCATTCCACTACGCATCAGATTGTTCGTTTAGTGAGGTAGGTAAGGCAGAACTTTCGACAAGGAAATTCGTCAGGACTAATACTCCTTGACGTCGAGAAGGCTTATGATTCTGTGTGGCACGATGCAATCCTGCACAAAATGTTCCAGGGCAACTTCCCAACCAGTATCCTGAAAATATTACGCAGCTTCCTGACGAATCGAACCTTTCAAGTGTCGGTGAACGGGTGCACGTCGGACAGGATGAATGTCCCTTTCGGAGTTCCTCAAGGTTCTGTGTTGAGCCCTACTCTGTACAACATCTTCGCTGCTGACCTCATCAAAGTGGACGGTGTCCACTACTATTGTTTTGCTGATGACACGGGATTCTTAACCTCACACCGGGATCCCAACATAGTAGTTGATAAACTTCAGCAGGCTCTAGACTCGATCAAGGACTACCAGGGCAAGTGAAAAGTGAAAGCAAATTCCTCCAAGTTCCAGGCAATTTTCATCACGCGTAGACGAAGCTCCAGAAACTTGCCACAGCGTCAAGTATTCAGAATGGAATTCTGGACCCCCCTGGACATTCCATGGCTGCAAAATGTAACATATCTTGGAGTGACCCTTGACACGAAACTCAACTTCGGCAATCACGTCAGCAGCTGTATCCGGAAGTGTGACAAACTTACAAAATCACTTTACCCGCTCGTGAATCGACGATCTCGTTTAGATCCAGCTATCAAGGTTCTGCTGTACAAAACCGTATTCCGACCTACGGTTGCTTATGGTTTTCCTGCCTGGTATAGTTGTGCTAGAAGCCACCGCAACAAAATACAGATAAAGCAAAATCGACTACTCGAGATGATGCTGAGATTGGACCATTTCCATTCTACGGACGATGTACATAATCTCTCCCGTGCCGAGAGAATTGACGATTGGTTTCTGAGGCTAATACCTAAATTCCGTATCAGTTGTTTGTCTTCAGCAAATCCACTCCTCCAAGAACTCGCCACATAACGACCACTGTGATATTAATGCTAAGCTTTTTCTTCCTCTATCTCCGTTTGTCATAAGCAAATTTTTGAAGGTTTTTTTTGTTACACATACACGCAAAAAAAACCGTAGTAGAAACTAGAATTTCGAGGATTAAATTAAATCAAATATTATAAATTAACAATATAGCTCACTTCCTCATTTCGTCCCGGACACACACGAGCGCCGCGGTGGCAAAAAGGTAAACCAGTACACTACAAATTTTGCGCTACCCAAATGGCAGTTCTCGTTCTTCAACATTCTTTTTCTCCACGCGGTTTAATTTACGTCGGCCAAATACAAAACAAAACAAAGCAAAATGCTTCAGTGGTAAACCGAAACAATTAGCGGAAAAAATGATTTTGAATTTAAAGTTTTAATTTCGTGGTGACATATCCACACGAGCGCGAATCACCACGATGGGAAGATCGGTTCACTCAGTGTCCGGTTGCTCCAGCAGAAAGGATGGCCCGCCTTCGTTGCCCTTTTTCATGATAAAAGCACTAAACATGGAAAAAAAATCAACACGCTGCACTTTTTTTTTGTTTTGAGTTGTTGACATTTGCGCACTCTGAACTCAAAGTATGTAACACACGAGTATTATTAATACTAATTTACCTTTTCAACTAAAGATGACGTTACAGTTGTGTCCGTTACGATTCGTATAGAAATTGCAAAAGTGAGCTATATTGTTAATATATAATATTTGATTAAATGCAAACACCAACAATTTTCAGCTGACTATAAATGCGTACAATTTTAGCATGCCTGGGATTATATCAACCATAGTGGGGTTGATATCAACATGAGGTCTGTCAAATATATCACAAATGTTGAGAGCTGTACCATAAATTTAGTAAATTTGAGTGAAATTTCATGGTAGCGTTGAACATAGGCATAGTCGGGTAAAATGGTAGTTTTTACTGCAAGATTTTTTTCAGTGTACATTAAATCATTAATTAGTCTAATCAACTGTTGTAAGGTAAACCAAAATCTAAAGCACGAAGATCAACCGACAAATTGCATTCGATTAATCTGAAATAAATTATTATTATTATTATTATTATTATATGGCCTCGTGAAATTAATTCAGATCACTCTTTTAATCAATTTTCTTTTGAATAATTTTTTGAGTGTAAACCGAAATTCTGCACGACCTTTCTCACAAACTCATTGCTCTGTCACAATAATTTTAGTACAAAGTTAGCCGAATGACAGATAGAGAATTTCAAATAAATTCTAATCTGTCAATCCGCTCTGCTGGTTCGGCTCGCACGTTTTTCGAAAAGCCGCATCTCATCTCAAAGCCCAGCTTCTCGGCATCGCGGATCCTTTCAACAACAAAAAAATACCTTCACGTGCGCTGTTTTCGGCGATTTCTAACTAGTTGATAAGCGTATCAGTTAGTCCCAGTACTCGTCACTTGCAAATCAGCGTTCGAGTTGTGTGGTTCTAGTGCTTTACCCGCTCTGCTTCGTTCTGAAAAACCGACACCAAGATGTCCAAGCCCGAGTACAAGATTGGTAAGAATGGAGTTTATTTTTAGAAAAGTACAATGCTAATGGAAATTTCTCGACCCCATAGCTGACATCAGTCTGGCCGAATTTGGCCGCAAGGAGATCATGCTGGCCGAGAACGAAATGCCCGGTCTGATGGCCTGTCGGGCAAAGTACGGACCACAGAAGGTGCTGAAGGGTGCCCGCATTGCCGG
This sequence comes from Aedes japonicus, assembly GCA_034211315.2. NCBI lineage: Eukaryota > Metazoa > Arthropoda > Insecta > Diptera > Culicidae > Aedes > Aedes japonicus. The sequence continues at coordinate 53,328 of JASCZW010006814.1, read as the reverse complement.
ATGTCTGCATATGACCATCCAGACGGCGGTTCTGATCGAGACGCTGGTCGAACTTGGCGCTGAGGTGAGTTCTTCGAGGGTGGTTCAATTGCGCAATAATATTTCTCAAGACAAGCTGACAAACAATGACCAGTTAGAATTTTTGGTTCGTCCGGGGGGGAGATAAGAGCTTAGCGATAACCTTGACCCCTTTCCTGTCGCTAGCTGGAGCGAGTCTCGTGTGACTATCGTTTTCGGTAGTAACGTACATGACGCACATGAGCGTTAGAGGAGAGGTCAATCCGATAGGGTTTAGGCGATTTCCTTTTCATTGAGGGTTTTATTTTTAGGTTCAATGGAGCAGCTGTAACATCTTCAGCACCCAAGATCATGCAGCCGCTGCCATGGCCAAGGCCGGTATTCCGGTGTACGCGTGGAAAGGCGAAACCGATGAGGAGTACATGTGGTGCATTCGCCAGACGTTGGTCTTCAAGGATGGTCAGCCTTTGAATATGATTTTGGATGACGGAGGCGATCTGACCAATCTGGTGCACGCCGAATATCCTCAGTACCTGAAGGATATCAAGGGAATCAGCGAGGAGACCACCACCGGAGTGCACAATCTGTACAAGATGTTGAAGGAGGGCAAGCTGGGAGTTCCGTGCATCAACGTGAACGATTCCGTCACCAAGAGCAAGTTCGACAACCTGTACGGATGCCGTGAATCTCTGCTGGATGGAATCAAGCGGGCTACGGATGTGATGATTGCCGGAAAGGTTTGCGTGGTGGCCGGATACGGTGATGTTGGCAAGGGTTGCGCTCAGGCGCTGCGAGGATTCGGTGGACGGGTTCTGATCACGGAAATCGATCCGATCAATGCGCTGCAGGCAGCCATGGAGGGCTACGAAGTGACCACCATGGAGGAAGCCAGTAAGGAAGCACAGATTTTCGTGACCACCACGGGATGTACCGACATCATCATGGGTGAACACTTCATGAACATGAAGGACGATTCGATTGTGTGCAACATTGGACACTTTGATTGCGAAATCAATGTGGCCTGGTTGAACGAAAACGCCAAGGAGAAGGTCAACATCAAGCCCCAGGTCGATCGTTACCTATTGTCAAACGGAAATCACGTTATCATTTTGGCCGAGGGACGGTTGGTGAATTTGGGTTGCGCCACCGGTCATTCCAGTTTCGTCATGTCCAACTCGTTCACCAACCAGGTTCTGGCTCAGATCGAACTGTGGACCAAGCCGGACGATTACAAGGTTGGAGTTTACGTTCTTCCGAAGAAGTTGGACGAAGAAGTGGCTGCTTTGCATTTGGACAAACTCGGTGTCAAGCTGACCAAGCTGAGCCAACGGCAGTCGGAATATTTGAACTTGCCGGCTGAGGGTCCTTACAAGCCGGATCACTACCGCTACTAGATGATTTATTGGAAAAAAGTTGTGTTTCGATTTTGTGCTGCTGCCATCGGGGTTTGAAAGTGTTTTATTTTTTTAATACAGTTTTCAATACAAAAAACAAACACGCTGATACTATTAGGTACCTATCTGCCGATGACATTCCCTTTCTTCTGCTGCGATAGGAGTTGTTCTTTCTGCTCCTCCGCCGTCTGCCGCTCTGCTGCTTCCTCTTGTCGTCGTAGTCGCCTCGGTGTCAGGTAGAACATCTCCACGGTCCAGCTGATTGCCGTCACGTAGGTGGCCAAGTTGAGACAGTGAAGCGTGACCGTGTAGTTGGTGCGATCGCGGATGAAACCTGGGATGGGCGGGAAGACGTTTTGAAGGGTCAGTATGGTGGGGAAAAAAAATCTTGTTGGGTTCGTCCGGGATTTGAACCCGGGACCTCTCGCACCCTAAGCGAAAATCATACCCCTAGACCAACGAACCCGTTGAGGTTAGGGGCGGAAAGGTTTCATGAAAAATGAATCGTTTATGGATTGATCTATTGGTGAACCATTTTTTACAGTAAACTTTCAATTTTCGTTTTCCCTTCCTATCTTGATGACGTGGGAGACTGCCGTACATCCAGTTATCAAGCTCGCGATCAATCAATCACTGCTGTCTAGCACTTTTCAGTTTTATATCTTCTCAGCTTTCCAAAATAAAGGTTTTATTTTTGTTCTAGTATTTCGTAAACGTTTTAATAAGTGTTCGTACTATTAAATACAAGTTAAAAATATTAGGTTTTACACTTATCTAGCATTTAATGACGAAACGTTGCGTGTTGCAAGTCACCCCTTCTGTGGGGTGAATTGTAACACTTTTGCGATTTGAGTTAAAAGGTAGTTTAGAACAGTTTGATCATCGTTATTTGTTAGGATTGTTCTGAGGTGTTTCTGATGGATTAGGTGTGGCAGCTTGTGATTTAGTCTGCTTCCTGTTGTTGCAGTCTTCTCCATCAAGTCTTGGGAAGTCACTGTCTGCCCAGGTTCAGCGAGGATTCGTTTTTTACTGACCTGTCCTACTTCCGGAGATTTACCGGATTGCGCTTCCTTAAGAATGTTGACAAAAACCTTGGACCAGGCATTTTCAGCTCCGGTATTATGTGTGCTTGTGGCACCTGGCAGTTCGCTTATCACTTTTTGGGGATTAGGCGGAAATATACCGTTTGTACGGAATCCATCACGCAAACTCTAAGCAGCTTTGTCGAACTTTTCAGCAGTCTTCTTAAGAAGACCGGGGAACAAGTGGTTCGGTACTGTACCAGAGAACTTCGCCGTGAACTCCAAAAGAACGTTTCTCCATTTGATTTGCAAGCAGCTGGCAAAGATACGTGCTATTTGGTGGAAGAAATACAATTCTTATATTGTCTTCCTTGCAGATTTCTCGCATGGACAGATGACTTGCCAAATTATCTCCAACTAGTATTTGTGGCCTCTGGAACTCTTTCTTGAAATGTGGAACTGTCACTTTATAAACCCATTCTTCAAAAAGCTTGTTATCAAACCAACCGCTTTTCGAGCATCCATATGCAGTATTCTGAGGTCCACCTGTAGTCCAGGTGTCATATAAGAATTTAAGGTCGTTCTTTTGGAAAGGCATTCCCCACTCCGCTGCGAGTAATAAACCGTCAACCAGTATCTGCTCATCTTCATTGTTGTTTTTTTGTATTCACCCAATGCGCGGAGTAACAATCTATGAGTAAATTTGTCAGAAGCAGATACGTCCCATCTACATGAGAGGTTCTAAGAGAGGACAATAATTTATTGCTAGAACGAAGAGAAATGAAAAGAAAGTATTGATAGTTCCGTTATAGTACACGCTAAGATCAGATTACCGAAAATACGGTTTCAATTTTACCGAAAATTAGGTTTTGGTAGCAAAACCTAAAGTATCGGTATAATTTACATCATAACAAAATCGTTTGATTTTACTTAGTTCTTCAGTAAAGTTGGATTTACAGATATTTTATCGTTAGTATTTTACATAAATTTGATCTAAAACATGTCTCTCATTGAGTTGCTAGCAGTTTTTTCGGTAAAAATTACCGTACAAAAATAAGTAAATATTAATGTTTTTCCCGGTTTTCCTGCAATACCGAAATTTCGGTAATCCATGTTTACCGATAATTTCAGTATGTGCACTTTTGTACGATTTTCGGTATTTTATGCCGAATTTTTGGTTTTCTTGTCTTAGCGTGTACGGCAGGCTATGAAGTTCAAAGATGCAAGTTGAAAACGAGCGGAAGGGCATTTGAACGGTAGAATGCGATCGAGCACGATTGTACGTTATTTCCCGGAAGTTCATTTCCCGGAAAATCGTTTTCCGGAATGTAAAATTCCCGGAAAGTTCAAATCCCGGAAAACTTAATATTTAGCTAAAAATAAGCTTTTATTATAAATTGATACAAAACCTAATTTCGTTTTATAAATATAACCTCATGGTAATAACCGAGGTAATAACTATATGCTATATCATAAACATAATAATCATGATATTTGTTTGATCTATTTATTGCCTATACACTCAGTAGCAAAAAAAAAGCCGAGCAAAATTTTGTTTGCAAAAAACCCCATGTTCAACCTCCTGTAACTTTGTCAATTATCAATATTTTTGGCTGAAAACTTAACAACATTATAAACAATGTATAAACCTTATGTGACCAAAATTTCATGTTAATAAAATTTATAAATTTGAAGTTATCATATAATATGTGAAAAAAGTCATTTTTGGACAAAGCAATTTCAAAAATCCGTATTTCTGTGAAAAATTTAGGTAGCATATTAAAAATTTCTTCATAGCTTAATAAAGTACAGAAAATAATGTGGACAAAATTTGAACTATTTCTATCAAGTGGTTTGAACTACAGCTGGCGTCAAAGTTGACGCACCAACATGAGCATTTCCCTTTTTCACCCGATACTGACGTTGCTGAAATATCGGTGCAAAAAAAAGCCGAGGTGAATTTTATTAATAATACTGTATAACACTGTATACGTAATTTTCACAAACCGATTCATACTGAATCCCATATTTTTAAAGTTCTTCATGGCTTACACTAGTTATTTAGGATATTTCTCGCGTAACAAATCATGTGTATCAATAAGATGAATTCACCTCGGCTTTTTTTTTTGCACCGATATTTCAGCAAGGTCAGTATCGGGTGAAAAAGGGAAATGCTCATGTTGGTGCGTCAACTTTGACGTCAGCTGTAGTCCAAACCACTTGATGGAAATAGTTCAAATTTTGTCCACATTATTTTCTGTACTTTTTTAAGCTATAAAGAAATTTTTAATATGCTACTTAAATTTTTCACAGAACTACGGATTTTTGAAATTGCTTTGTCCAAAAATGACTTTTTTCACATATGTTATGATAACTCCAAATTCATAAATTTTATGAACATGAAATTTTGGTCACATAAGGTCTATACATTGGTTATTAAGTTGTCAAATTTTCAGCCAAAAATATTGATTATTGACAAAGTTACAGAAAGTTGAAGAACGCGGTTTTTGAAAGCAAAATTTTGCTCGGCTTTTTTTTGCTACTGAGTGTATATTCTACAAAAGTAAGCAACAGGCCCGTGATATTCAGCTTTTCTTTTGTTTCTTTACATCTAAATATTTGAAAGAACAGCTCATGTTTAAAAGAAGGGTAAATCTCCTATGAAAGATATTTTCTCTTTTTTTTCATATCTAAACTAAACAAAAAATATTTGAGACAACCATTTATAGGAGATTCGCCCTTCTTTTAAACATGAACTGTTCTTTCAAACACACTGGTCTATCCACCTCAGGCAAATATTTGCTCATTATACAAACAGTGTACTATTTGCTTTTCTTTCACACACTTCATCCCTGCAGTACATTTTTGTCCCACAGCCACAATTTATTGTTTTATCAGTTGAAGATTTGAGAAAAAAAAGAAAATTAACTTTTCCGGGAAATGGTGCTTTCCGGGAAATGATTTTCCGGGAATTGATACATTCCGGGAAATGCTATTCCGGGAAATGAACTTCCAGGAGATGAAATTCCGGGAAATGACGTACAAACATCGAGCAAACATTCTTTTACCAAGCTACCCCAGATGCAGGATATACACGCTATTTCCAAATAACTCAAAATTGAGTACGATTGATTCAAATTCGTCGGAGGTTTGGTTACTCTCTAAAGTGAGTTGAGATAGTTAGTAGTAACACGTTGACAATTAGTAAACATCGATCGGATTTTACTCGATATTGACTTTTTATCATCTTACTTCCGACAAATTTGAGTCAATCGTACTCTGTTTAGGGTTATTTTGAAATAGCGTTTAGGCCCCACTTGACTGCGAAAGAATGTGCGACCGATCGTGCTCATATACTACATATTGCTTGATCTGGTTCTAGCGATTTGTTTGGATCCCTCTCCCAATGCCTAACATGGGTGAGAAATTATCTCTATGTTGGGTTTATTTTTGGCATGTACCCCGATCAATACTTTCTCTTCATTCCCCTTCGCTCTAGCAATAAGTTACTGTCCACTCCTAGAGCCTCTCATGTTGACGGGAAATTATAAAAGGCAGGGTATTAAAACATCAATAAAAATTAAAAAAATAGCAATAAAAAAAAGTGAAATCGCCACTAAATTATTGAACACCCAAACCAACGAAAAACTAACAATTCGCACTAGAAAAACTTAAAATAGCAATGAAAAATTGATAATTCACTTTCAATAACTCAAAAGTGACCGGTAAAACTTTCAAAAAAAGCAATGGAAATTAGTATAAACGCAATAATAGGCTGATAGTTTTCCGTCATAATAATAAGTTCTAGCGGTAAACATGTGACAAAAGTCTTTAAACACTTCAACTCTTTCCACAAAATCGAAATAAAAAACCAAAACATTAGAAAAAAATTTAAAAGATTTTTTTTTGGTTTCAACTGGAAAGATTTGAAAAATTTAAAGACTTTTGTCAAGACTTTTACCGCTAGAACTTATTATTATGACGGAAAACTATCAGCCTATTATTGCGTTTATACTAATTTCCATTGCTTTTTTTGAAAGTTTTACCGGTCACTTTTGAGTTATTGGAAGAGAATAATCAATTTTTCATTGCTATTTTGAGTTTATCAAGTGCGAATTGTTATTTTTTCGTTGACACCGTGGTTAATAATTTAGTGGCAATTTTGTGAATTTTCAATGCTTAATGTTCATTAATTAGTGCCAGTATATATTTTAGTCAATTATAAAAGCTTTCGCAAGCTCTCGAAGTTCTATCCTGGAATATAATAAACAATGTAACTGACAAAACTAGATTTATTACTACGACATTCGAAGCTAGAATCAAAGCTATTTCAACCAAAATTCCAGAACCAAGTTCGATAATTGCAACAGAAAAGTCGGTTTGGTTGACAGCGTTCGGTAATATTTCAGTAAACCGATGTTCGGTTATTCCTGATTGGACCGAGTTTTTCGGTAAATTTGATAGATTATGAGAAAGTAAAACTTTAACGAGAACTTGGTTATGCCATGTTGAACCGAACAGACTGCCGAGAGTTTAGGAGATAAAAACTTGGTTGAAATTCTACCGAGTTCGGTGGTATTTTCTAAGAGTGTAGTCAAAATGACAATAAAAAATAGTCGATCCGATATTTACTATAATGTTGAAATAACAATATGCTGAATAGGTGGTTAAGTTAGGTAACCATAAAAAATGACAATTTTCACGAATAATTTTTTTGCTGTACTCTTTGGCAAAAAGTTGGTAAGTAATACAGTCCGAGTGCAGACAATAAAAACCTTCCAATGACAGTATGGCAAACAATAACAATATGTGTAAATGTACCACCACCTACCACCATCATACAACGTGGTGAACATAAGATTAAACTAACCGATAACAATAACATAAAATGTGATAATATATCTTACATTCGAAATATAGTTCTGACTATATAGAAAATTGTTCTTCATTATCCGGGTATGACTATAGCATAGACTAACTCTAAGACCAGTAGGTCCCGAACAAATACGATTTTTTTCTTGGCTCAGTCAGTACTAGCACATCGGTCCCAAGCTCGGTCCCAAGCTTAATGATGACCGCAACTCACACCAATACACCCTCAAATATTCTGTCAAAATAACAGCGAATCAAAACAAAAACAAAGATACTTGTACCAAAAGGTAAAGAAAAGCGCAAAAATGCATGGCAAGGTGCAGACTGCAAGGTGTACTTCGAAACTACACGCAAGAAAAAGTCGCAGTAGAAACTACCATTTCGAGGGTTAAATTAAGCGCAATCATCAACAATTCTCAGCTGACTATAAATGCGTTTGATTTTACCATGCCTGCGATTAGATCAACCATGGTGCGGTTGATATCAATATGAGGTCTGTGAAATATACCACAAACGTTGAATGTTTTACCATAAACGTAGTAAATTTGACTGAAATTTCCTGGTAGTTTTAAAAATAGGCGTAGTCGGGTAAAATGGTAGTTTTTACTACAAGAATTCATTCTGTGTAGGGGTTTTACAACAGTGAAAAAATTTCAAATCGCTACTTGCACATTTATTGTTGACTATAGGCCACAAAACCGTGAACGTGGTGAATTCAACCATTTTCATGGTTATTATAACTTGATAATGATTTAATTGAAGTACAATCATGGAATTATTCTCAGTGTTTGTTGAATTCTCGAGTAATTCATGATTAGGGCCTAAAAGCCATTTGTAAACAATGACTTTAACCGTTTATTTCCCACGAATCGCGAGAATTCTAGTATATCCAGTTACTCCATATGGTAGAACTAACATTCTTCTACCAGATGCCGCTTTCATTTCATGAGAGTGATTTAAGATTCAAGAAAAATCGACATTTAAAGTCATTGTTTACAAATAATTATTGATTTGCCATTCACGTGAAGTCGTCGTTGGAAGATCTCAGTTCCATGTACATATAATCGAGGTATACCTGTACTATGTACAGGGTAGGCCCAAATAAGTGACGCAGTATTTTGTTTCAGTGTGGAATTCTTCTACACGGTAAGGTTCCTTTACCCATTAATGGGTACGATTTATGGGAAGTCGAGCACTCGACACTGAAGAAGTCTGTAAGTAGCAGACGAAATAGGCCTATCTGTCAAAAGATAAGCTCATAGTGGAATTAAATGGAATTTGCTCGCGATTACTAGCGAAAATTTAAAAAAGTGTTTCAAGGTTTAATTTTTAATTTTTTTTAAAAGTGATCAAATGAAGTGTTAAATTTTAAATTCTCCTAGTTTCCCAATCACAATCGTTCTACTATTACGCTAAAAAAAAAATGGTTTTGTAAAAATAGTGTTTAAAAAAAAGTGAAAGTACGATTTATTATTATTGTTATTCCTCCCGTGGAAATTTTTACCCATTTAAATGGGTATACGCAGTTTTTCAGTAAAATGCGTAAAAATTACACATGAGAAATAACAATAATAATAAATCGTACCCATTAATTGGTAAAGGAAGCTTACCGTGTAGCCATCGCAAGACCCATCTGGTTGCCAGTATATTAAAGAGGGACTGATTAATATGTAAAAAAAAAACTAGTGTTCGCTAGCTCGTGCCTAAGAAAAATATGGATTTTGCAGTTGCATTTGGCGGGAAAGCGTCCCAACCCGATAATGGCCGAGACCCGGAAGGAAAGAATGTGCCGCACATCAATCGACCGGACGTTGAGAAGATGGAGGACGAGGAGAACTATAGATTCAAAATAAAATCCAGGGCCGTATTTTTGGAACTCGGAAACAAAGAACTTTTTCTCACAAGCGGTCGTGCAAAAAGTCGTTCGTTTCGAGATCCAAAATACGGCCCCAGGTCGTCCTCGCAGTGTACGTACCAAACGGCCTCGTAAAGGTGGTGCGTGAGCGAATTCGCCGAAATCCTTTCGTGTGTGGCTGCACATACCTTACTACAATATTCGTTTTCAAAAAAAATCATGAACGGCATATGCTTCACCGTGCCAATACTTTGAATTCATATAAAACATAAACCTCATTTGACATCATATGAAATGTATGTGTCAGCTTAAATACACTTTCTTGCAACGCACTATACGCTTTGCTCTTACAGAAACAAACAAAACAAAGATAGACGAAGGTGGAAAAAGTTGCCGCGAGTTCGTGCTCGATGAATTAAAATTAAATGGTGATGCCTCGGAAGCTTTTGAACGTAATTCAATAAAATATAATGTTCAGTGAACGATTCAATAATCCTACACAACTTTGACTACAGATGCAGCAACGGTTTCATCAAACTGTTGTATTTCCAGGAACGAGTTAGAGGAAATTTTCATAGGATCTGGATCTTACGGTTTACCATTTATTATGAAAATACAAATGGAGATTCGGCCGCTTAGATGATCATTTTGTAGCATGTGAATTGATAGATAAGACTTCAAACCACAGAATTATTAATCTAAATGATGTAAAGGTTCCCCAGTCATGCCTCAGCACATATTGGACAAGCTTTATTTCCGTAAAAAGACAGATTTCCTTTCAATGGATTTAACACTAACTATGTACAAAAAAACAAGAAAACCATGTGAACATATTGTTATGAAAAGTCAACAATCATATCTATTTATAACGGACAAGAAAAACTTTTTTTTATCACATTGGCTTAAATGAATCTTATTTGCCAGACTTCATTCTTTCATGGCCAGCTTCTTCTCCAGATTCAAATCCTCTGGATTTCTCTATTTAGGGAATCATGGAAGCTCACTTTCGAGATCTCAAACCAATGGGTATTGAAACATTCGAAGCTACCATACAGAAAATATGGGATGAAGTCATCGAAAACCAGGTGCCACTTGTAATGTCTTTCCGAAGAGACTAAGGGCAATAAATAAAGCTAAAGGCGATAGAATCCAAATGTAAATTTGTATACAAATAAACAATAAAATATAAGAAACATTTAAATTATTTGTCTTTTCGTGGACGATACAGTCTTTGTTTCATGCGTCACTTAAGGAGTGTATAGAAAATAAGCTATCCACAAAATTTCTTTCAAATTATGTTGAAAACCGATATTTTATTCATACAAAAAATTGATCCTTTATTGTACGAGGTTAAACTTGAACATAATGAAGACCGGATGAAATTTAAGTTATTCCTTCACGAATTTTCAAACTTTGGATCGAATGCTCTTCATCAAGTGTTGCATCGCATTTTTTGGACGCTTGAGCCCAAATTTTTTTGAACTCCTGCATGTTCTCAGCTGCCTTACCAGTCTTCTTGAAGACCCTCTTCACGATTGCCCAGTAACGTTCGATGGGTCGAAGCTGAGGGCAATTTGGTGGATTGATATTTTTCTCAACGAAATCTATACCCTTTTCCGCAAGCCAATTGAGAGTGGTTTTGGCATAGTGAGCCGACGCTAAATCCAGCCAAAACAGTGGAGATGTACTATGCTTCTTATATAAAGGCAACAATCTCTTCTGGAGACACTCAGATCGATAGATTTCCGCATTTATAGTTCCGGTAGTGTAAAAAATGGCTGACTTCAAACCTCAGGAACATATTTATTGCTTGCCATACCAGTACCTTTCGACCGAATTTCTCCACTTGAATCGACCTGTCCGCATCGCTCACATCCTCCCCAACGACGGCAGTAAAGTATTGTGGACCTGGAAGGGTTTTTGAGTCCTCCTTTACATAGGTCTCATCGTCCATCAAAACGCATGCATCCGGACGCTGCTAAAGACGCGAATACAATTTCCGGGCCCTTGTTGCTGCTCGCTTCTTCTGTTCTGCACTTTGTTTCGAGATTTTCTGCTTCATGTAGGTCTCCAGGTGGTTCCGCCTCTTGATACGCTGGATCATTCCGACACTCGTTCCTGCTTTTTTGGCCAAATCACGTATTGACATTGATTTGTTCTTCATGATTAGAGATACCACTTTCTGCTCCAGTTTCGGGTTGGAAGAACCGGGTTTTCTGCCTCTTCCTGGTAGCTCATCCAAAGAATAGTGTTCCCCAAACTTATTAATGATGGTTTTAACACTCGCATGATGAATTTCAAACCGCTTCGCTAATTTTCGCGTAATACCCTTCTCACTTAGCCATGTGTCCAGAACCTTAATTTTCACTTCCTTTTCAATACGCGACATTTTGAAAACGCAGAATTTGAACCGCACAAACAAGTAAACAAAAGAAAACTGACAGTCAAACGCACAGCATGCAGTGTTCAGAGCATAAAAAACCATCACAAATACATGCGTACAACGCAAATGTATGTGGATAGCTTATATTCGATACTCTCCTTATTTGGGCCTACCCTGTTAACAATATTATATAATATGTTTCTACACAATTTAGGCTCAGTTTGAACTATATGAGATGTTAGTATGCTTATTGTATTTGTCACGGAGAATAACAGTTTTATTTGAAACAACGAAAAACAACGATATCCAAATTAAAAACAAGTTGTTTTATAAATCTGTTTTGTTGTTTTAAATCAACGGTTTTAAAGTAATATTTTTGTTGTTTCCACCTCGAAAAGGGGTTTATTATTACCAAAACATAGGTTGCGTTGACTAAGGGAAACAAATTATAATTTAAGATTGATTCAACCAAAGCGGCAGTTAAATGTTGGTTAACCCAAACTGATATTTTGTTGAGAGAATAAAAAACGAAAAATTTAGTTTGAAACAAACAATTTATTTTTTGGGTTATTTCATTTTCCGTTATCCCATCCAACTGCATGCTCGCTGTTACTCAACAATACCCAAGGTATTTTCGCGGAAAATTTTAATCGCTGGTGAAAATTTAATGTTTTATTTAAAAAAAACTGAAAATAGTAGAAAGGCTCACTATAGCATTACCATTTGTAGATTTCTCTTTTCTATAGAAAATAATAATGTTTGTTAGCATTTAATTTAAACAAATATTCTTGAAGTAACAGAAGAAATGTGGGTGATTGTAAACGAAAATGTTTGTTGTTCAACATTTTTCGTTTGTTTATTTCAAACAGCAATTCAATTTAAAACATACTTAAATTTGTATGAAACAAACCAGCCACAATTGATACGTTGCGGATGCGGTGACGTAAATTTATCAGAAAACCTATGGGAAAACTGTCAAATTTACGCAAACACATCTGCAACGTATCAATTGTGGACCAGCCATACGCGTTGGTAGAACCAACCAACATATCTGTTTGTTTTTGTAGCTGCCATAATGAAACAACCAGTATAATAATGAATTCCAACGGATGTTAGCTGAACTAAACAGCTTAATTACCGAACCGATTACTCAAAATTTAATTGTGTTTTACCCACTGTTGGTAGTCAAATCAAACTAATGCTAATATGATATTTGTTCCCAATTCAAGGAGAAATTCCGGTTAAATGAAACTAGACATATATGTACATGCGTTTACCAATATTTTTTCTCAGTAGACTACGTGTAAATCCCGTAAATCACGAGAATGATAAAAATAAATACTTTTAGAACAATCAACGCTTAGCAAAATCTCCGCGAGTAATTGCTTTAAGATATCAGAAGCTAAGATGCTGCTTTCCAGACAATCCCAATGGAACAAAGAAAGATGATTTTCCATCTTCCACACAGCTGATTGAGTTACTCTCCCCATCGCAGTGCACTCATTCTCTCGGTCTCTCAGCTATCCATATAGGAGAAGGCGCCGCTGGAACTCTCTCTTTTCTCCAACGGCTTTGTCATTGCTGCTGAAGTGTGCGTGGGTCAAAAATCAAAACATCTTCTCTCCTTCACTGTCGCACATAAAAACCGCAAACAAGAACAGCACCGTGCCGTCGTTTTATGTATGTTATGTTGCGCTTTTAGGTGGATACTTTGTTTGATGCGTTGTTGCCATGGCGGTGAATAGTGGTTGGTTGCGGACGGGAAAGAGGATGGTTTGATGAAGATAGTGCCTGTGGTGGTTGTTGGTGGTGCACTTGCGCTCAGTTTTCCTCCGGATGGGACGTCGCGTGTACGTGTTTATTGTTTTGGTCCCCGCGCGAAAAGAACCGGGAGTGAAGAAAATGGAAGTGCATTATTATAATCTATCGAAATTTCTCTAGCCGAGCGAGAGTGGTCGAATTGTTTTGATTTTTCTCGGGTTGTGCAACTATAGTTGTATTGATGTGGCGACGAATGCAGAACAAAATATTATGATTAGAACGGATTGATTCGTTGGAGGAAATTTTACCAGGCTTCACCCATCAGCGGCGTTTAACATTTTGAAATTGGATTACCGACCGATTGGCAGTCGTCCTTTTCTATAGGTGACGCACCGAAAATCAGCTATTATTTGTCGTTGTTTTGCCGGCGAAGAAAGAGCAGAGAAGCACGAAACAGGAAAACGGAACGGGCTTATGTGAGTAATGCTTTATTTATTTTTAATGTAGCTTCAATACCCAACACGTTGTTACTTTATCGTTCTGTTTATGTTTTTGGAACGTCGATATACAGTGACGAATGAAGGCGATGTGAGTTTACATTTCCTCGTCGGTCGACCGATGGCGGGATTTTGAGTGTAGAGGAGATAGATTGAATGAAATAGTGGAGATCATAAATTGATTACTGTGGCATGCGGGTACGAAGTCGAATTGCTGCTGCTGGTGCGCCGAACCTAAGCATAGCAGTTGTTTATCGATTGATTTACCATCGATTTTGGGTAGAAGATAAAGGCGCTCTTATGTTCGTTTCGGAACGCTAGATATTGTTTTCTTTTTGAATTCAGATAGGACTGATGAGTCCTACATTCAGAGACTACTAGATTAGGAATTTGAGTTAATTATGTACTTATGTAATTTATTTGCTTAGTAAATATCGAACCATGTCATCGCGATTTTTTGACGTAGGACTACGTATTTGTTTTCTATACTGGGGTTAAATTTAAGATCAAATCTGGTTGGGCCTGTCACTAAAAGCGCTCAGGTTTTGAGCATTAACATCTTTGTAGGTTCTCCAAACATTTTCAAAATATTTACCCCAATCGATGATGGCTGATTATTAACCTTAAACTATTGAAAACAACGCAAATAGTGATAATTTCGTTTTGCAGAGTTAATTTACTGAATGCCAAGTATCTTCCAATCGCCTATGTACTTCTGAATATGCACCGATGAGTGGGCGAAAATCAGGGATGCCTACAAGCAGAAACCATACGCTTACGTTCGAGATGAGTCGAAAAAGATAGGGACCTTGACATCTATCGTGATGCGTGCAAAAGAGCGACTTGAACTTAAGACATACCGTAAGAACTCAAATCAGGCCGCGTCTGTGAAACCGAGAGCCTGGAAACCACATGATACAATTTTGTGTAGAAATCCTGGATGCATAATCATGGACGATGAAACGGATGTGAAATTGGATTATAAAACCCTTCTTGGACGTACTTCACTGTACGCAAGGACAGGAATATCCTCAAAAAAAAAATATGGCAAGAAGGTGATGATGTGGCAGGCACTATGCGAATGTGGCAAAATATCTAGCCCTTACGTAACATCGGAGACAATGAACACCTAAAAATACATCAAGAAATGCCTCCATAAGCGTTCATTGCCGATGATCAAGCAGCATGAAGTTTCAGTCATATTTTGGCCTGATTTGGCATTATGTCATTACACCAAGGACACACTACCCGAGCAAAGGCTTATACCAAGTTGATAACAAGTTCTAATATCATATTATCAGTGTTGATCACTAAGTATGTTATCATTTAGGCTGAATAAACAGCCAAAATAACAAAAGTGATAACAAATTTATATTCGTTGGATATCACAAAATTAACTCGTTTTATTATCATGGAGTTCATTTTGATAACAAATTTTGTGATATGAGCAAATTTCTTGAGTACATTTCAAATGATGTTATCAACATGATATCAAATTCATACACTAATAACTGAAGTAGTACTTCTGGTAAAAAGCTCAATTTCCTATCCATTACATGCTGATAATATTCAGCATTCGTCAGCATGCTGGTAGAATTCAGTAACGTTCGTCAAAAATCGTCTACCAAAATTGATAGCAGATGATTACAAAATTTGTCAATATTGATAACGAAATTTGTTATGCGATAACAGATGAGTTCAAAATAATATCTGAGATAACAAAACTTGTTACATATTTGATATCAGTGTGTTTATTTTACTTTGCTAGGGTAGGGTGATACAGAAGCAAACATAAAATAATTGAAATCTTAAAAAACAACACATTTCTAATATTTTGAAAGTGTGCTTATAATTTCTGAAACAGTTTGTAATAGATCCCCAGAAGAGGCCGGAAGACTGATGAACGTTCAAGTGAGTTCAGAACCACTGCTTAAACGTTCAATTCGGACATGTCTTCACGATTACCTGTTATTCGTTCATAATTAATGCTCATTACTATAAATTACACTATCCATCACAGAAACACCGACCCGATCTAGATTTTTCCGGTGGCACGAGGTTCAAATGCAATGAATCACACCGATGGAGCTCGGGCGTTTGAAGACACCGCTTCTGGTTTTCAGCGCTAATTTGCTAATTTTTACGATGCTCTACTAACTCAAACGGTGACTCATCGAGATTCGCTAAGTGTTGTGAATTAGATTGGAATCAACAATTACCTTAGTTGTTTGATTATATTAACCGGATCGTCTGATTGTCCGGTCCGATACAGATAACTGTAAATCCGTTTGCAGCTTGAAGGAAGTTTTTCATTTGTATGAGAGACCACCCTTCCCCCCGGCGGTGGGGTCTCGAGTAATCTTTGAAACATTTGTTTCCTTCAAAAACCCCCATATGCCAAATTCGATTCCATTAGCTTGATGAATTCTCGAGTAATGGAAAAATGTATGTTTCATTTGTATCGGAGCCCCCCTTCCAGAGGAAATCATCATAAGAAACTTCTGCAGCCCCAAAAACACAAATTTTCACGTCAATCTGTTCAGTAGTTTCCGAGACTATAAGAGGGTTTGTGTAGAGGTTTTTCAATCAGTCAGTCAGTCTGTCAGTCATTCAGTCATTCAAGTCAGTAAGTCAGTCAGTCAGTCAGTCAGTCAGTCAGTCAGTCAGTCAGTCAGTCAGTCAGTCAGTCAGTCAGTCAGTCAGTCAGTCAGTCAGTCAGTCAGTCAGTCAGTCAGTCAGTCAGTCAGTCAGTCAGTCAGTCAGTCAGTCAGTCAGTCAGTCAGTCAGTCAGTCAGTCAGTCAGTCAGTCAGACAGACAGACAGACAGACAGACAGACAGACAGACACTGGAACTGCGGGCAATTGAGAAGTACTGGGCCATTATGAAGCAGGTACTTTGGGAATTAGCATTTTATTACATTAGCCTATGTGAACTCTCGAGCTTGCCAAGGTAGCTTCTAGTACTTAAGGCGGTGGCCTTCTAGGTAGCTTCTAGTACTTAAGCCGGAGACCTTCTTGCAGACGTGGTCGAAGAACAGCTTATCGCCGATCATAACCCTCAAGTACTTCAGGAACCGCTTTGAGGCGATGGTTGCACTAATCGTCTCCCTTTCATCCGATTTTCTGTTATTGACCACAGTAATCTCCGTTTTGGGATGGGCTAACTCCAGTTTTCCGGAGTGGCCGTTAGCTCCACCTCTTCGATGGACTCTCCATAGACCTCTACGACGATGCCGTCTGCGAAACCGTGCTTAGTTAGGGAACTTCAATCTCAACACTTCGTCATACATCCTGTTCCAGAGCACCGCGCCTCCGATTGAACCTTGCGGCACTCATGCGGTGAATTGAACACTGTCCCGACCCGCTTCAGTGTTGTATACCAGTTTCCAATTCTGAAAGTAGTTTCCTCGAATCCTGTACAGCTACACAGTTTTCCGGAGAGGGACTGTTCATAAACCACGGATACTATTCTAAAGGGAGGGGTGGGGGAGAATTTGACCAAAGTCCACGCTCCATACAAAATTTAAAAAAAAATATGGAGAAAATTCCACGAGGCGACGTCGGACCGTGTTGGCAATAGCCTCTCAACTGGTGCTATTGAACGCATTTCTCACATCCAATCTCTTGCGTTGGATTGCCACATCTTCCGGCTTGGTAACGGACATGATGGCATCCATCGATGACTTCCCCTTTCGGAAGTGGACTCTCCGTGTAATTCAACAACCAATTGAGATTACAATCTCTAGCACCTTACTCGTCGTATCCAACAAGCATATCCGGGCGGTACGCCGATGAATCTCCCGGAGGCTTGCCTGTCTTTGTTCGCTTTACCTACCGCTTCCAGGCGTCTGGGAAGAAGCCTTTGTCCAGAAATCTTTGCATTACTACACTGAACATTTCAGTAGTCAGTAAAACAGCCGTCTTGTTTCCCAGTTTTTCGGTAGACCGTCAGGTCCTGGCGCTTTGTTCACACTTTAGCAACTTCTTATCACAATCAGTTCGCCAATCGTAACCGTCGTCTCGTCCGCTTCCACCGCCGTTACGTTATCATCGACGTTCCACCGCCAAGTCAGCGTTATGGTCTGGGATACTGGAACGCGGCGGGAGGCCAGGGACTCGGGTCGTTGCGTGGAAATAATTCCCCAACGAGCTCTGCAGTAGCTTCGGTGATTCCTCGGTTGTAATCGCTGCACCTTAGGTATTGGCCATTGTCATCCTATAGGCGTCACTCCATGTGTGTGGGATGACACCGTGCCTAGGAAGGTCAAATCTAGGGATGGGAAGTCGCCGGTGCGTTGGTGTACAGAGTGGACCGCTGAGCTCTATAGAATTTGCCTCCGCGCCAGAACGTGGATACAGCGAGCGCGATAGGACTTCGAAAGAACGGAGCGTCGCCTGGCGCTAGTCGCCGAAAAGGGAGATCATGACAAGCAGACGGGCCTGCTTCGAGGGCTTATGTTCGAAAGCCATTGGCGCCGAGGCAAATTTTATAGAGGTTGGCGATCGACGCTGTTCGCGAATACACCGGTGACCTCCCATCCCTAGATTTGGCCGTCCTAGGCATGGTTTCATCGCACACACATGTAAATATCGCTTCAAGTTGATCGCCGCACCGGTCCTGGGTTTCGCCCATGTTTTATTCCCACTCCAGTGCCTGTAGGACTACGTCTTCTTCGGAGTATGATGTCCTACATCTACGGACTAATCGAGTCCGCATGCTGTCTAGTACTATGGAGGATACTATAACGAACTGGCAAGTGGTCGCTGTGGATGTAGCCATCATCCACCTTCCAGCTACTCGACAGACACCTGAAACATGCTTACGGCGGCTGGTGCACACTCGGGGGCAAAATGATCATCCCACTTCGAGTTTGGCCACCTTTAGGGTCTAGTCCGCTTCGGCAACTGCCAGCTGTATCGTTGCCACTTGCATCCCGAGTGGACCCAGTGCTGTGGGTGGCCGTGGAGATTTCACTAGTCTCCGTTATCTCGTCCAGGTTCTTACACTGGAGAGTCACTTGACGAGTGCACACACCTCCACTTCCGCTCCTAAGGCTTGTTCAGCAGGCATATTTTAGGCTGGGCTCTTTAGTCTAGTGCATTTTTTGAGCTTCAGACAATTCATCGCACCTATGAAGGTACGATAAAGCTCTTCGTCACCGACTGCATTGCTTTGCGGGACTTCCTGGGTCGGCGTTGGTATCTTTCTTGGTATTGCGTTCCGTGCCGGGGCCAGCCTTGGTAATTGGGCCGCCATCGACGCTTATGGCATTTCTCACCGACGAACTGGGTCTAGCGCTTTTGATGCCGTGTCGCACTCTTTACGATCTGTCGGACGTGAATATGGACACTCCGTCCCCGACAACATGTTTGCGTAAGTCTTTGGGCCCGTGGGGCCATTAGACACCAACCGCTTTTTAATCCGCTGAATGCCTCATCTCCGGGTAACTGCCTCGCTCGCTTGGACGTCCCTTTCCCCAAAGCATGTGGCGTGAGACCTTCAACGGAGACGGACGCATTTAACTGCGTGTTCTTGGAACCCAACTGTCTGGCCATGTATCTGGAATTTTGGTCGGCTAGAACCTTGGCTTCCAGTTCGCTCACCTGACGGCAGGCAGTTTCGACGGACCTACAAGGCTTCAATAAGCTTTGTTTAAGGTCCTTGGTGCTGTTGCTACGAGTCGACGTAAAGTCGATAATAGCATTCATCTGTTCCAGAGACCACAACCACTTTGGGAAGTGGGTCTCGCTTCCGACCATGGCACGGATGAGTGCGACATGTTTATCTTTGAACATTTGTTGGCACGCATATAGAACGGAACGACTTCGCTATTGTCCATGTCCTGACCGTAAGAAACAAGCTGATAGACGAAGACCATTTTCCTGAGTTTACCGAGATTCTACGGAGCAGTTGAAGAGTGACCTATATTCATCAGCGCCTAGGAGCAATCGGTGGTGTGGATTCGGTGAAAGAATCAGTAACCCAGAAATACTCCCGACTCGGTTGCTGATCCAGAAAGTGAAAGGCCCAGTTCGGAAAGTTTGAAGTTGGTGATAGAGTTCAGAAGTGTCGCAGGTAATGTCACGCAGCATCTCAAGAAATATCACGCCTAAGATCGAACAACGTTCGCCGAACTTCAAAGTTGACCATCTACAAGACATTAATTAAACCGGTAGACCACTACGGCCATGAAACATGGACATTGCTCGTAGAGGACCTTAGTGTCTCTGAACGGAAGGTGTTGCGTACGTTCCACGGTGGAGTGCTGCTGAAAGACGTAACGTCGAGCAGGCGAATGAACCACGAATTGCATCAATTGTTGGTAGAATCACCCATAGTTCATACAGCAAAAATCGGTTGACTACCGTGGGGTGGGCATGTCGTGAGAATCGGACGACCAGTCCAGTCATGAAAAGAAGAGGTGCGCAACGAACAAGGCGGATTGAACGGAGACAACTACGGTGTACAGGTAAGGTAAGTACGGATGTTCGCCGAGGATTTCCCGTATCGTTATGATTTGATAGAAGATCCTACTAAATTGTAGCTAGAACTTTCGGCGCAACAGATTTATTTTTAGAAGCTGAAGAAGCAGATCGAGCATCTGTTAGACGTCCAGATATCTAGCTACAGAGTACTTTCATCGAAGATGTTGACCAAAATCGACAACGCACGTCGGATCGCGCCGTTAGTTGAAGATACGGTCGGGCCTGTAGCAATTCTTTGGTGTTGACTTCATGACTTTCAACCCTTTCGAAACTGCTCGGTGCTCGGTGTCGCTGACGTTCTTGCTACCGGCGTACAATTTTGTCGCGTAACGGAAACTCTATCGCATGTCTACTCGAGAAAAGTACGGAGACGTCTATTCGTGTCTTGGTTTTAAAATGGCTAACTTAGATACTTGTCGTAGCTAACCTTGGTCTTCACGGACCAGAGAAGAGAAACCCTAACCAGTATCGAAGCTACCCTAGCAGCACACGTGTTGTAAATCATTTGAAGTAACTTCAATGTGACTCAACTTAATCACAATCAAGTTACTGCAACTAATTATGACGGTTTGGTGTTGCTTGGGTAGCCATTTTAGTGATGGACCTGGAGAAGAGTCCCTGTACTGTACCCGATTGAACGAGTGAGAGATTTTAAGATTTAGTAACAGATTTGTACCGACAAAGTAACACTGCGAGTGCCCATATGGCAACGTTGCAAATGAGCCGCATTACATTATCCTTTTTTACTCGCACTGAATTGAATCGAACTACAAATGATTCACAAATTTTAAGAATACAAATTAACGTTAACTGGATTTTAAATTTATATCCATCTGGTTGCCATTAGCTACTTGACAAACTTTGCAAAAGGCTGCCTTTAACCAGATGTTCAAAATCTCGAGTTACGCCTTCAACGACTGTTTAGAATGATGATTGGAGATTCGCTGGTTGCTCTGATTATTAATTTTGATGTTCATAATAACTTCATGGGAGTTGAAAATAATTCTATGGGAGAAATGTATCGGTATTGGCCATGATCCCTGATTTAACGAAATTTCACTTTTCCTAAGGTTTGCAGGTCCTAAGGTGTTGATGGGAGTGTCAATGACGGAAATACCGAAAATGCCCGGAAATTGGCAGTTAAACATTTTTCTGAGGAATGGCCGAAACTACTCCCCATCATGTAGTGAAATTCACCTAAAAAAATCAACAGCACTGAACTCACCAATGACGGGTCCCACGAAGAGGTAAAACAACCCCGAAAACAGCAACTGAATCCCGGTGGCCCCAGGCAGCCGCTCGAGTGGCACGTGCGACGGTATCGCCAGAGCCATGAACACCGTCCGGAGTCCCTTGTTGAAACCGATCCAGCAGGCCGCGGCCATGACCACCGGATACGAATGATAATGCGCTAGAACTAAAAACTACCATTATCTCGCGAATTTACCATCAACCGCATACGTACCGATTCTCCCCAGCGCCATATTAAGCACTCCGAACAAGAAGAACGTGCGATTCTCCCATCCGATCTTCCCGGCGATGAACGGTATCGTAAAGCGGCACAGGATGTCCATCGCGCCGAGAAAGGACATGGCCAACGCGATCTGGTCCTTGCTCAAGCCAAAATCTCCCAACACGAAAGGCGTCAGGACGGAGAAGTTCAGTTCGGCAAAGTTGGCCAGCGTTATGCCGATCATGATGTTCACGTAGACCAAATCCTTCAGCAGGTCCAAATCGAAGAAGATGGCGATCTTCTGTAGAATACTGAGCTTCTGCACCGGTTCCGGCTCGTGTTCCAGCAGAAGAGCTTCACGGTCTTCGTCACAGGTACACTGGCAGCAGACTTCATGGTCCAAAATTTGCTCCAGCTTGCTGGAAGCTAGCTTGAGAACTTCCTTCTCCCGGCTGAAGGTATTGGATCGCTTTCGGAAGCTCCCTTTGGCGCTGTTGTTATCGTTCAGGTACTGTCTTTCGCTGACCGCTTTCGGGTGCCGTTCCACCGCTGAGGTGAGATTCGCGTAGGAAGGACGGGAAGAAGGCATCCGACTTGGTGTGCCCAGATTAAGTCGCGAGCCGTACCAACCATCGTTGGCGCGGGACAGCATTGGAGTTCCCGGATCGATGATTTCGTAACCCGTAGTACATGCGTCGTCCGCGTTGTAGACATACTGACTGGACAAGAGGCTGTGGTCTTTCCGGAGCGGCCGAGGTTGCGATTGGCAAAATTGACACCCTGGTTCGGGTTTGGCTTCTTCGACGTCCGAGGGTGGAAGGAGTTTGGCGTGCCAGTGGACCGGTTGCAGAAGCAAAGAGCAAACAATGGCGTTCATGGCGAATCCGGCGAAAATCAGTACCGTTCCACTGACTCCGAAGCGTGGCAACAGGAAGGTGATGATGTGCGGAGCGATGATGGGTCCAAGAGCGGTCGCCGTCCACGAAAAACCGGTAGCGTAGCGGCGCTTCTCTTTGAAGTAGGTGTTCAACGCTAGAGAGTTGGCGGAAGCGGTGATTCCAACGCCCGAGCCGTACAATACTGAGAAGGTTATGAGATACACGACAAACGAGTCGGCTCGGGAGGTTAGGATCAGAGCGAGGGAGACCAAAGATGCCCCGAAGAAGGCCACCTGTCGAAAGGTGAATCGTCGGAACATCGGTCCATTGAGGAGGCCTGAAAACAATTTTGGATTTGAGATTAGAGTGGGTTTGGACAGCGATTGACGAATAAACGACCGACCGACGATGGACATCAAAGCCGAATTCGTGTTGATGATGGTGGTTATCTGGGAGGAGTTAATGCCTAGTTGACTCAACTGTTCACGGAAGAGTAAGCCGAATTGTTGGAGAGCTGGGAAGGTACATAGCTGTAAGATATTTGGAGTTATTGAGAGGGGTTAATTGATTAATACGAGAACTTACATTCGAGCAACCAGCGGCCATGACTACCATCCAACCCCAGCCTCCGTCGGGAGGGATGAAATCCGTAGCCACCCTCGATTGATTTGAGTTCTTCTTTGAACTCGTGTGCAACTCATTGCCTGGCTTAACGACCGTGGTCATGACGTCGCGTAGAACTGATTACGTATTGCTTCGTCCGTAGAGCGTAGCTATTCACTCATGCCTCTCGTGCCGAATGCTTCCAAATATCGGAACTGGGTTATGATGTGAGTTATCTAAATTGTGTCAACGTGATAATGTCACACCAATCGAATGACTGTCGGGGAACTGTGGAGCTTATCTAATGCGGAACCAGCTGATTGAATTAACGGTTAATTGCGCTCAGCTTGCAAAAAAAACTATCGACTGTCGCAGGGGGGCTCCCGGATTGACGTTAGAACTCACTAATTACCCGTTACTTTGTTGTACAGCTGAGACGACGGCGACGACGACGACGACGACAACGCTCCGGATCGGTTCCAGGTTCGATGCACACTGACGGAGGCGCCCGGGCCTGACGGGAGCATTATCATTGCAGATTATTGGCAGCAATTAGAAAAGTGCAATAAATACTCGATAGGTGTTCTGTTGCGGTTCGGCATCATCGTTATCATCGTCATCGTCATCGTCAGTTGGCTCGTTCATCATCCAGTCGATGCGTGTAGGAGGTGGATCGATCGCTGTGTGACGAATGGAGAGAATGGCAGAGAAAAATGCATTACATCAATGTGAAGTACGTGCCTATCGCTAAATAAATTCAGTAATGGGGTTCTGGAGAGCGTGGTGTAGATTATCAAGGTTTCGAGGCATGAGTTAGACGATTTCTTTGAAAGTGGTTTTCTTCCATTGACGGCTATTGCGAGGGATAATTGCATCTTTTCGATTGCATTTCGATATGATAATTTATGAAGTGTGGAAATTTTATTTGAGTTGGGAGATTTCCTACTTTTTTGAATGAAAGGAAAGCGAATCTGGCAACATTGGCGGATTGCTGAATTGCTAATGTGGTAGTACAGTATTGCTCCGTTAATTTGCCCTGTCTTGTAGTCTTCAGTCTTGTTTGTCAGTCCCATTATTTAGTCCCATTATTTAGTTTGTCAGTCAATTTGAATATTGAAATCCATCCCATGTAACAATTTTAGTTTTATTTCAGCCTTATCGCACTCCTTTCGGCTTTGTTGATAAAACTACATTCAAAACTGTTTTGTCCACGAACACCTCCTCTATGCATCTTTTAAGCCGAAATGTGTACAAAGTGGCCCATTCTATCGGTTTTGAAAACAAATTCATAAAACCTTTCTAAGACCATAAAGATTTTGAAAATGTTCTAGTGAAAGATGTTATGACCACTTGAGAACCATCATAAAACCTATTGGCTGCCATCCAAACCAGCATAGGGCCAAATGGCCACTGCTGTCAAACTTCACGGCGATATCGTGGTTGGTTTTTGTTGTTCTGCTTTGTTCGATTCTCTGCTCTTCTGATTCATTCAACAGTAAATAATGGCTGAGCAAAAAGTTCTAGTGTTGCGTGAAATTATCTTTGATAGCAATATATCCAAAACAAATTGAGTTTTTTTTAAAGCGTATCATGCTCCAAATCATATGCGCATTTAATTTTATGGTGAATATTGGCACGATAAGAGCTAAAAATCAATGCGCCTCGGAAATTGTGCGAATTTGCAACAACAAAAACAGAATTTAAAGAAATATATTCGATAAATTAATCATGGAACTCCTGAAAATTGATGGAATTCAATACGGTTATCTAAACGAATACCGAAGTTTGTCTCAGATCTACAGTTCAATTGCATTACATTTAAACTTTGGTGAATTTATTTTTCCACATTTCAATTATTTCATATTTTCCAATATGGCAATTGCAAGAAATCACAGATTTGCCAAAAAGCCAATTTATCTTAGCAATGGATACTATAACACTATCTGGTCGCTTGGGAGCTTTCCTTAATGCCAATTAGCCGTTTAATGCATTTATTGGAGGCAAAATGGTTTTAAAATGCTTTTTCAACTTACCATAATAAGATAATATGAATGAGTCCTACAACGGCATTGCAAAACAGCATTTTATGAGTTTATAAAGTCAAAATAAAACCTTTGATAGGAGTAAAAGGAATCTTAGATGCCAAGGTTTTGATATCGTTGTAAAGAAGCTGTGTAGGTTCTTATAAACCTTACTAAAATTTGAAACCTATTGGCATCTCTTGCTGCCATAATAAAACCGAATTGATTTCTAGTGGCTTTCATAAAACTTTATTAAAACTTAATGAAGCTGGATGGTTTTGGCAATGTTACTTGGGCATCTATATAAGCTGAATATAAGTATATGATTAGCAGACAAAGCAGGATCATTCATTAAACGATTATTAAACAGCCAATCACCGAACAAACAAATTCAGTTTAGTACAAAATCAAAGTTGAATAAGAAATTTTCAGTTGAGGTTGCAAATTTTCGCCTGCATAAGTTCTTATGGCCCAAACACAATGATAACGGAAGCTGAACGACAACGGCAAACGGCAAAGCCCGATCTGATTAAGCCGGCTTGTCGGAAAGAAAACAGGCAAGATCCAAGTCGATTCTAATTGAACATATCGAAGTCATTTTCAACAACTGTCAAATTTGTTGTTTTCCAATAAATGTTTGTTGGACTGTTGGACACTTGAGGACCAAAGAGTGCTTTTGCCGCGAGCGGACTTGTAATCTCAGCTGTCACTTTTTTTCACTAGTTCTCGCTCAAATTGAACAAAAGGCAGCGGCCCTAATGTGAATAACCGGTGCAGTGGAAAGTGTTGAAATTTTCGGGAAAAGTGCCCTATCCGGGACGAAAATCATGGTTGAATCTTTCCAGGGAGGTCATTGCTCTTGGGTGGCTTCTTTGCTGTCGTTCTACTGTTGATGTTGCCTTTTTTGCGCGATCAACGATTGGCGGCTGGTCGGCACCAATACTATCGCCGTTGGGTCGTTTTGTGATGGCACCAACACACTGGTCGGGTGTTTTGTTGTGAAAACGGATGACCTCTCCCAAGTTGATTAACAGGAGTTTCTCTTAGGTGTTTTGTAAACATGCAATTAGGAAATGGTGGTGTTTTGTAAACATGCAATTTGTTTTGTAAACATGCAATTTGTAAACAAGCAACTAGGAAAAAGTCGTGAGATCTGATAGGTGACCTAGCAAAGGAAAATAACAAGCTGATATCATATAGGTAGCAAGTTCTGTAATCCCAGTTATCGATTTGATTTCCGCTGTTATCGCATAACAAATTTAGTTATCACTATTGGCAAATTTTGTTGTCATGTGTTATCATTTTGAACACACTATTTTTCATGAACGTTATAAGTTGAATCGTAATACTATAAATATCTCCAGCATATTTGAACTGGAAATTTTGCTTTTAATCAATATATTTTTTTCAGTTCATCAGCATGGGAATTTGATTTCAAATTGATAACTAAATTTGATGCTATTTCAATAAATTTGCTTACAATAAGAGGATTTGTTATCAAGTTGTTCGCAGCGATAACAAAATAAGTTATTATTATGATATTCAACGAGTATTTTTTTGTTATTCATTCTGTTATTTTGGGTTATTATTCAGTCTGAATGATAACATATTCAGTGATCAAAAAATGATAACCTGGTAATAGAACTTGTTATTAATTTGGTATAATCCTTTGCTCGGGTAGTGTTTTTTTTTCGTATGAAGTGAAAGTAAAAATAATAACATATGTTAAAAACCTATCTTCAGTTCGTCTTCTTCTTATTTTAACATTTCATGCTTGTTGATTTCACAATTCGCCTATTGCTTACTCTCAACTTAGTATTCTAAGTTCACTTCCACGGTTATTAATTGACAGCTTTCAACGACAAGTACCATTTTTTCATTAGTATGATTGAATGTGTGTTTATTAAAGGTTTTTAAATAAGTCTATCTTTGACGAGCGGTTGATTAGGAATGATTAAATTATGGAGTTCTTCATGATTTCTTCGGTTACTGTCAGGCATACTTGAAGCAGCGATTGCTTTGTTTTTCAATACCCCTTCTCAATCGGTGACTCCAATCATAGATCGAAGAATCTGGAACCGGAGACATCCTGGGATTTTGTGAATATGTTCGCCTGTTGATCCATTGGGTTCAATCTGGATGATTCCTGGTGCTACGTTGTCTTGGACAAAGGGGTGTTTGATGTCGATATGTTTGACACGTTTGGACTCCGGGTTTCGTGCCATCCCAAAACATCCTCTGTTGTCCTCAAATATTGAAACTGGTCCATAAGCTTCAAGAATTCCGTTCAAGAATATTGCTTCCGAAACTGCCGCGCTCAAAGCGACATATTCCGCCTCGCTGGAATACGTTGAGAGCGTGGTTTGTGTTCTAATCTATCTAATCTAATCTCATACTAACGCAGCCAATTCTTGAAAGCATCCTGGAAAATGATGTTTTCTTGAATACATCATTTTTCTTGTCATCGGCCAGGCCAACTGCGTAGTATGTGCCGCAGAGAGGATTCCAAGAAATAGAGCGATTCCAGAAAGATCTAAAATCGCTTTACTACTCTGAATCAAGGGAAGGAAGAAAGCGTGGACCTCCCGTACCAAACGCTTCCATGTTGAGTTATACAGTGTGATAATTTGTACCTTATCGTTGGGAGCATAGATGCTATAAAGATTAGTTTATGCTCCTTTTGCCTGTGGGTGAACTTTTGGCATTTGAACCAAAAGCGTGGCAATAATTGCCAAGGTTATAGCGCCTTATCTCGCTCCATGGAGGGTAAGTGGACTAAAACTTACGATGATGGATAAATGCGAAGCTGAAAATAGCATAAAAAATATTGTGAAGGGATGTTATAATATAAAATGAGAATAACATGTGTACTATCTGCATGTCTTCTGATTCCACGGATGATCCAAAATTATATACCGTATAAAGAAATAAAGAATACTTACATTTTTCGTGGTAGGGTAACACTTCAGCATGCTATCTTACCGCGCTGCCTACATTGCGTTGGTGGGACTGCCTCCTAAGGTATAGCTGACGAGATACAGCGTTTCTTACTCAGCCGCTGGTGAACAGACCTCCTTGGTGGACAGACGCTCGGCACGCACCTCCTCAATCTAGCTGAAGTCAGAAGGACAACAGTGCCCAGGCTGCACTATCAGCTAAGTACGCAACCCTTAGCTGGCGGTCTTTGTCATCTGCTGACCCGTGGAAGCATGAGGTAGGAACTTGTAAGGACCAGAGCTATGTTGCGGGGACGCACGTTCCATCACAGTTGTCGACTCACCATTTTGCAGCCCGTTGAGAGCGTGGTTTGTGTTCGGCTTGAAACGGCCCATGAAACGGTTGAACCGAACACAAGTGCTTAGGACCCTTCTTCTCGCGTATACACCAGACCCATGCTGCTGGTAGCCTTCAAGTAACGGACTGTTCGTATCAGAGTCTTCCAGTGGTTCTCTGTAGGGCACTGCTGGAAACGACCCAAGTAGCTTACCGAAAAACACAGATCCGGTCCCGCACAAAGCATCTGGTACATCACGCTTCCTAATACTTCCCTGTATGGCTCAGTAATCCGTGAACATTCTCGATCCAGCTGGAGTCCCTTATCCATCGGGGTCATCACGGGATAGCATTCCGACATTCCAAACTTTGCCAGCATTTGTTTCCTGTGACAGATTCAGCTTTCCAGCATCTTGGTGGTATTCAAACTTCATGCCCTGAAAATGTTTCACGTTTCCACAGTCTAACATCTCAAACGTAAGTTAGGCGTTATCCACATAGATCACTGAGTGGCGATTGCTTTAGCCCATATATGGACTTCTGCAATATGCAAACGGTATTGGGACCTGCCTGCACACCTTCGGAAACTTCAATGTACAGGTCCTCCTTCAGGTTACCATGAAGACGTCCATTTGGTGTAGATGAAAGCCATAACGAACACAAACAGCGAGCACCACACGAACAGTGGCTAGCCGCGCCACAGGAGCGAACGTTTCCTCGTAGTCGACCCCAGTTCGCTGTTGGAATCCCTTCGCCACAAGTCGTGCCTTATAGCAAACTGCTTGTCCATTTTCGTCTCCCTTAAGCCAGAATACCTATTTGATCTTCAAAGGTTAGATTTTATCGGGTCGCTTCGTGAACTTCCACACGTTGTTGGATTGCATCCATCGTAGTTTGTCTTGAACCTCCATCACCCAGCCATTGGAATTGTAACAGCCTGCTATATCGCCATAACTGCCTGGTACATCTGGCAAAAGAGGATCGACAGCAGTTGCTTTGAATCCGGTTATATAGTTGAGCAACTTACTCGGAAATCTACGCTACCGCTCGCTGCGCCTCGTGGTCAGATCGCCTGCTAGTTCAAGTTGCGAAGGGAGCGCTGTAGGCTCATCTTCCCCTTCGATTTCAGCGTTGTCTTCCGGCTCGGATACCATGATCTCATCAACCGTCTCATCTGGTGCAACAATCTGCGCGATTTGGTCTGCATCTTCCCCTTCTTGCTCGTACATTACAGGAACAAAGAATCTTTCTTGCCTTTGGTTATGGCATTGTTTAGCATATGGGAAGCAACCTTCGTTAAAGTTGATGTCACGAGCAATCACAATCTTGCGCGCTTGGTTGTTTCTCCGTTGGGTGCATATCCTACCAGTACCATTTCTTCACTTTTGGCATCAAGTTCCTTTGGATATCGGTTGGGTATCCAGACATATGCTTGACAACCAAAAACTGGTATTTTGTTCAGGCTTGGTTTGTTTCCTGCCCATCTCTCGGCTAAGGTTATGTCCTGCGGCAGGACAGAGGTGGGGCTTCGATTTATGAGGAAAACGCGCTCCTCCCCGCATGGACTTCGGTAGCTTCGAGTCAATCGACATCGTCCGAACCTATTCAACAAGAGAAATACCATCGCAAAATGAGAATGGTCGATGAAGAATACAAAGTAGCCGCAGCCATCCCAGGTACGTTGCTCATTCGGATACGTCCGAATGGATACGCTCCTACATGCGAGTGGCTCTTTCTCGTGTGCCGTTGAATGACTCCCGGCATTGTTTTCCCTGGATGCAAGCATTGCAGAAATCGAATTTGCTAGCATTTACCTTCATTCCATGTACCAGCAGCTCACGGACCATTGTCTTCATGCCGTTATCACTAAAGTCGACGATGCCGCAAATTCACGAGATGGTCACTGGAACCGGAATCAAACTTGAAGATGATCCGTCCGACACTGCAGTCAGCCATGAATCCTACAGCATTGGCATCCGTTGCTAAGGTTGTGTTACCTTTGTTTCTTCTGCAATCCTTCTTCATATGGCCTCGCTTTCCGCAAACGTGGCAATTGCTTCCGGATCAGCGTTTGACGTCCCGTCGACTTCTTGACGAAAGTATCCTGCAGACTCTTCCACATCTCTCTCGTGGTGTCCTTGTCACTGATGCATCCGAGATTTTCGTCCTCTATGAAACTCGCCAAAAGTGACGTCAGGAGTCCACAATGAAACTCGATGGGAACTAAAAGAACTTATAACGTTTATTAAAGGTTTTAAATACGTCTATCTTTGATGAGAGCTTGATAAGGATTGATTAAATTATGTAGTCTTCATGAGTTCGTTAGTTGCTGTCAGGCATACTTGAATCAGCGTTTGCTTCGTTTTAAAATATGCGGCAACTACATTCAAACCCTTTGCCCAGGAAGTCGAGAAACTTTTCCTTAATGAAAAACTCCTAGATCAGGCCGGGATACGAACCCAGCCATCTCCAGCATGGCTTTGCTTTGTAGCCGCGCCTTTACCAACAGAGCTAAGGGAGGACCCGCTGCGGTTCGTGGTGGTGTGCGAATGATTGCCTATTTCTAAAATTGGAAGCCGGATCAAACATTCAGTTAAGTATTGTTTTTGAATATTACGGCTCCGGTAGTATGAAGAAATATTGACAAATTTGAATGGTCCATTCTTTTTCTGTCTATCTCTCTTTTCTTCTACTTAGGGTATCTTCAACGGTGTTCCAAATCGTGTTAGGGATTTTTTTTTAGATCAAACGCAAAAGCACCGCTGCACCGTTGTTGTAGATTTTGTTT
The DNA here is from genome assembly GCA_034211315.2 of Aedes japonicus. Taxonomy (NCBI): domain Eukaryota; kingdom Metazoa; phylum Arthropoda; class Insecta; order Diptera; family Culicidae; genus Aedes; species Aedes japonicus. The sequence continues at coordinate 22,024 of JASCZW010006814.1, read as the reverse complement.
TATACCGGCTCTATTTTGCATCATTTTAAAATTGGTATATCTTTTGATCTATTCATGCAGCAATTTGGAACAAGGAAAATACCGCTACAAAACACTACACGTTGCTTGATAATACCAATTAATGAGTGAAATTTCGTGTTTGGTGAAGTGGTGTTGCTCGCCTCCAATGCTGATCATTAACCTCAAGTTGCTCCCGGTGCCTGCCAATTGCTTTTCGTTTAATGCCTGAAATGGTTCTCTTAGCTTTTTACAGTCACTGCAATTTTCGGAAAATACTGACCAGTTCGAAATGGAAAAGCCCCGACTGTTTGTCAGTTTTATGACTAATTTGGTGGCAAATTCCGATTCCGAATAGTATTTCGATTGCTCGGAATTGAAAAGTAATGAAGTCTTCAAAGTGAACAATCGGTTTATTGATGGATGATTTGTCATGATTAGCATTCGCAAATAGCTCATCTTAAACAGATAAATTTAAAATAATACTGTTATTGAAATTTTCGGGGGATCAAGATGTTCAAGCTTATCTTCTGAGGGAGAGCATACATTTTATTATGGCATCAGCTTTCTGGAAGAAACCGATCAGCTTATATCAGCTTTCTGGAAAAAACCGGTAATACCTCGAAAATAGATTTCGTATTTCTCGGAAGAAAAGTTCAAAACTTTTTTGCATTTTTTTCAGAATCCGTTTTTAAATATTATATTATTTAGATGATGATTACATATTCTACAGCGTTTAGAAAATCCTGTTGAGAAGTGCGGGAGTCACATGAATTGGTAAGAGCTTATATAAGCTTCGTGAAATTAAACGAAATGTTTAAAATTTATTTTCTATATGACCATGAACTTTGGAATATCTATGAAGAATGGGTGGATATATAATGAACTTGACAGAAGTTTCTCAGAAGTGGAATAAACTTATTGGAAGTTCTAAGCTTATCATGAAATTTGCTCGCTCTCTTCTGAGAATAGAAGTGGTGGAACTTCAGAGAAGTCAATTGAATTGCCGAAAATTTCTCAACGTTTCAGGAAACCTCGTTTAACCTCCCAGAAATTTTGTTGATCATCCATGGAGCAGATTTAGCTTCCCAGAAGTTATTTGAACTTCCAGTTGGTACATCTTTTATGAAACAGAATATCACAAATATTATAATAATTTACGAGAAATTGAACAAATCTGGCAAGTTTGTCGATTTACAAAATTTTTAACCACTTTTTCGAATCTCCAAGGTTGTGATACGAAAAATTATCGTTTATTAAAAAGTTCAAGTTCTTTTTAAAACTTAAGTACCATGAGCTTCTCATCATGAACGGTTGGAAAGTTCTCGAGCTTCTGGGAAGATCCCTGAACTTCACGGAAGCTCCCTAAATTTATGGAAAAATCCTTGGAATATTTCCCAAACTTTTGAGAATGCTCCAAAAATCCTAGAAGTTCCCTGGACGTTCAGGGACGTTCGACTCTTGTTTTCTCGTTGCCAAATGACAAGTCAGCATTATTTAATATCATTTTGATTTTACACATTGAAACATTCACCTTCAGTCAAACGAAAAAGCAAGTATCCCTCTTCGTTTACTAACGACGCACTACTGGCAGTAAAAATTATTTCGTGAAAGCAATGGCAAAAAAATTGTGAAAAATCTGAGCGATCTCTGAAAAAAATCTTCTGATCTCTGATGTTCAATGATTGACAGGATGACAGGTGTTGGCGAATTTAATAACAGCAACTATGCGGGAAACTCGATGTTGATCTATTTTAGCTGGTTCTATTAATGTTTTGCTGCAAATTAAGTATAAAGTTGTTCCAAATATAGACCACCACTGAAGATGCCCTTAGGGTTATGTACGCTTTTGCTGTTCGATATGTATAATCCTTGCGGTGAGTAAGATTCTATGACATTTCTTTCGTAAACATTTCAAACAAGTACCCTACCCACAGGCTGTCAGAGCATTCTAAAAGGTGTTTCGATCAAAATTTAGTTGACTTAAACTTGACGCGTTTCTTTTCATCGTACATTAAAAAAATTTGCCCACTCCTCAGTTTGAAGATGTGTGCGTGTAGCATCATGCCTCTATTTTGATTTTGAGATTAGCACTTCAGTTATCAAAATTCAAAATCAAAATCAAAATTTTGCACGTGTATGGCGAAAATCCAAACTACTCTCACGCCAAGTTGGCGAAATTGTTGAATGTGGCTAAATCAACTGTTACCAACGTATTAAAAGTGTTCGGTGAACGTTTGTGGACAGCCAGGAAAGCTGGATCGGGAGGAAATCGAAAGCCGGAGGCCACAGCAACGACAGAAAAAGTTGCCCGCTGTTTCGAGCGGAGCCCCAAGCTCTCCATCCGAGATGTCGCAAAGAAGCTGGGAGTGGCGCCTTCAACCGTGGATAGAGCTAAAAAACGAGCTGGACTGTCGACTTATAAGAAAGTGGTGACTCCAAATCGCGACGATAAACAAAACACGTCCCCCAAAGCACGATCGCGAAAGTTGTACACGACAATGCTGACGAAGTTTGATTGCGTGGTACAGGAAAATGAAACTTAAGTCAAGGCAGACTTTAAACAGCTTCCTGGACAGGGGTTTTATACGGCAACCGGACGGCAGATATTTCAAGCACATTAAACTGTCAAAGCTCGCGAAGAAATATCGGGTGTGGCAGGCCATCTGTACCTGTGGCTTGAGAAGCAACGTGAACATTGCGACCGGAGCCGTCAACCAGGAAATTTATCTGTGCGAGTGCCTACAAAAACGTCTACTGCCTTTCCTGAAACGACACAATTGTCCCGTTCTATTTTGGCCGTATTTTGGCTTCTTGCCATTACGAAAAAAGGCCATGGAGTGGTATGCTGCCAACAATGTCCAAGTTGTGAGGGACAAAAACCCTCCCAACACGCCAGAGCTCCGCTCAATCGTACAATATTGGGCCATCGTCAAGCGGACTCAAACAGCTGTTATGAGCGAAAAATAGTTCAAGGCAAACTGGCGTTCTGCGGCGAATAAAGTGGACAAGGAAACTGTACAAAATCTTATGGCTGGTGTTAAACGAAAGACCCGGCAATTCGCATTCGGTAAAAAGGAAGCATAATTGAATTTTTCTTCTGAATTCTGTATTAATTGAACTTGAAAAAGAAAAAGAATTTGACTAAATAATAAAAACTTTGATCGACTCACACTCATTGCTGTTTGACCAAATTTTGATCGGAACACCCTTTAGTACTGAACAAGTGATTAAGACCTTCAGGCAACGAGTTCGATCAAAATCACAACGCTCTGTTCGTAGAATGACCGCTGATCTCAATGTGTTGAAATCGACCATGCACAATGTTCTTAAACAGGACCTGGGATGCCGAGCTTCCGAGAAACGTAAAGTTGACGGAGTTTCGGAGTCTTCCAAGAAGACAAGGCTTGAAAGATCAACTCTTTGTCCTGTAGTAGTCTCACAATGTCCAAAACGACAGTATGTGGGCCTGCAAGTCTAAGGACAGCACATATAGCCACAGCAACATTTCACGGTTCCAAAGCGCCGCTTTCGTGAACGAATGATTATATGTTTCAGTAGGACGGAGCCTCTTCTCAATTTTTCGCAGTTTACGGAAGAAGCCATTGGTTACGTTTGTCATTTAGGCCCTAATGAAAAATCTGTTTCGAAGTATGTGTTGGAATAACTGCTATGCTATGCTAATTTGTTTTGGATGATTTCAGCATAACATTGTTAGTTTTTTTATTAATTTTTTTTCTAGACTTGAAGTACTATTCCATAATTCCGCTTATAAGTAGTATAGGATTGTATTTCAATATTTTTGTTAAAGGTATCAACACGGTCCTGAAACTCGATAAACCAACGTATTTTTGAATTCCTTTGAGATAAACCCCCTGCAGAAGTGAGCAGCATCCATACTGTTAAATATTTAAATATTTAAAAACCAGGTATAAACCATTCATTCTTATGAGTGACCCCAACAGCATTCTTACTGTTGGTTTAAATCGGTCCTCAAACTCGATGTTTTCACATATTTTTGTTTCTACTAGTCAAATAAACCACTCACACTTGTGAATGGCCACAATAAGAATCATACTGTTCGTTTAAACCGGTCTTCAAATTCGATATTTCAACGTTTTATTTTATTCTGTTGAAATACCACCCACACTTGTGTGTGGCCCCAGCAGCATTCTTACTGTTGGTTTAAATCGGTTCTCAAACTCGACGTTTGAACATGGTTGTGTATTCTTCACAAATAAACCACCCACTCTTGTGAGTGGCATCAACAGTGGTCTTATTGTTGGTTTAAATCCACGTATTTGATATTTCAACGTTTTATTTTTGTTCATTGAAATAAACCCACCCACAATAGCATCTTTACTGTTGGTTTAAATCTGTTTAAAACTCGAAGTTTAAATATATTCTTGTATTGTACTGAAACTAAATCCTTGCTGTTGGTTTCAATTGGTTCTCAAACTTGATGTTAAAACATATTTTTGTATTATACTGAATTCAACCACCCTGTTAGTGGCCCCAACAGCATTCTTACTGTTGGTTTAAATTGGTGCCAACATTTGAATAATTTTACTGTGCATCTCTCAGCAGAGAATAAACCGTGAACATATTAAAATATTTTATTCGCTGCCGACGTCAGTTGAATTCAGTACATCATTTACCAAAACGGATCCCGCTGCAAACTCAACCATTCTGTTCTACAGCCCAGTGATTTCTCGCGGAAGTGCAGAGGTCTTCTCGGCTTCTAATGAAACGAGTATCACGTCAACATGTTCCTACCCTTTCTTTATTTGACCTGCATACGGGTGGGTCCTCCCTTTGTTCAGTCGGTAAACGCGCGGCTACAAACCAACATCATGCTGAAGGTGGCTGGGTACGATTTCCGGTCTAGTCTATGAATTTTTCGTTAAGGAAAATTTCTCGACTCCCTGGTCATACAGTATGATTATACTTGCCACACAATCAACCTAGTGTAAAAATAGTACCTGGTGAAAGCTCTTAATTACTAACTATGGAGTACATTTAGAACACTAAGTTGAGAGCAAGCAATATGCTTGAAACGCTAAGACGAACAGGCGGAGGGCTGCGCCGGTATTGCCTTAGTTTGGGATCACCAGTTTTTACCCATTGAGGATGTATGCTAGTCCCAAGCACCATCCGTTGGTTCTCTGTGTAATTACAGCTGATCTGGCAATAACGGAGTAGCAACCTCGGGCGGCCAATCAAGCTCATGCTCATGCTCAACAATAAATGCTTGAACCCTTGCTGAATGATATAATTATATATTTCATAAGAGCTGAATACACACTGAAAATTAAATTACGTTGAAATCAACGGTAGTATTAACAAATCTGTTTTGAGTGAATGTTTAGGCAATTGAATTTACACCTTCAATCTCTCAATTTTAGAAATATCGACCCACCAAAATTTCTCCCAAAGTCTCATGGCATTTTCCGAATATTCTATGACTGTGTTCAAAAGGCGTTAATTTTCAATCAAAATTGGCACCGTTTCAGGACCTGTATCGAGACACAACCAAACAACAAAAGCTTGGCTTTCCATCTCTGTTGCAGGGTGTCATGAATCTAGGTTTCGCCATGAACCTATGAAACAATCCAATCAAAGAGATATAAATAATCAGCAGAAGCGTCATATTTGCCGCACTCCGATTGATTAAATCGATTTAGAGTGTGACATTAGCCTTCCCTCATTCGAATCAGTTCCACCTAAACCATTCATTGAAATGAACGTTAGAAACCCGTCACTCCCCTTCCTCGTACTCGTAATCGCTGTGAAAATTTTCTCCATCAATTGTCTACCGGAATATGTGGACTACACCCTGTCCGTGGTCCGGCACATGGACCGCTCCCAAGCCGGCACATTCCAATGTGTTTTCATAAATCTGAACAAAGTCGGGCAATCCGATGGGGACGTCGACGATCTCCTGAAATCGCTCAACTCACTCAACGTAGTCATCTACGTAGTTAACGGATTCTTCAAAGTGTCCTACGGAGAAGTGCCACTCAAACCATCGCTGATTGTAGTCTACGTGGGCGATCAAGCCATGCCAAAGGCGCACTTCCAGCAGGTCAGCGACAACTTCGAAATCTTCGATACCAACAGCAAAGTCTTGGTAATCGGTAATCTGAACAAACTCCAATATATAGCGGATATTTTCCGAATTCTCGCCACATACAAGTTCAATCGGGTGGTTTACTTGGGAACTGTCGACTTGAAAGTACTTCGGTTTAGTTACAATAACAAATTGACAGCCAAGTTGTACAAATTCCCCAATCCTGAAAACCTGTTCGAGGACACAGCTCGTAATATACGTGGAAACCAGGTGAACTTCGCAGTGCTGGATCAAGAAAATCACGAACATCTGGAATGGATGCTGGAAACGGCTGACTTCATCAACGGCATTCTATTTCGTAATAGAATACATTGTAACGATAATGCAGGGCAGTGCATGGCTTCCGCTATGTTTTCCGGAGCAGACATTGTCATGGCCCCGATGTTTGTACGGAAGTTTGACTTCACCAGTCGACGTTGGATTTTCGAAAATAGTCCGGAGTCGGGCGTTCTCGTGGTTCCGAAAGGCAAACCGTTCAACGTTCTGGAGATGTTCCTGAAACCATTCACCGTGGAAGCCTGGCTGATTCTGTTCGTCATATTGTGTGCGATGAAACTATTCCAATTCGTATGGCCAACAGTATTCGTGAATGATCCAATCCTCTTGCTGGTTTGTGGGTTGGAGCGTCAAAATCTGCATCACGCCAGCTGGCGAGAGAGAATGATTTTCCTACCGTTGATTATGATCTTCTTTCTGATGTCCAATGTCTACGAGAGTAAGCTTCTGTCTTTTTTGACCGAAAAACCATCGCATGCAGATTTTGTGACAGTACACGAAGTTTTGGACTCCGGACTTAAGGTCAAGTACGATCACTTTTCAAAAGCTATGCTTAGGGAAAATTCGTTGCTCGCGCCGTTCCTGGTGAACGATACCGAGGAATACCTCGATGCGGATGGAGCTTATGCCTATTACAAGGATTCGAACCAGGCCGATAGCCAGGTTCGACTGATGATCAATTACGATTTCAAGTTGCGCCGTCCAAAATACATCGTGCTTAGGGAACGAATGATTTCGCGAGTGTACGCCTACAGCGTTGACTGGAAAACTCCCCTCCGAGATGTGTTCTACTATACTTATCAGGTGTTTTGGGAGTCTGGCATACTGGCAAAGTGGAGGATGCATTTGTGGGATCAGATAGCATCCGACGAGAGGGCCGAATACCGGGACAGGATACTGGCAGCAACGGGAGAGATTATGCTGGGAATTAAGGATCTCATACCAGCGTGGTTCGCTCTGGGCGTTGGATTGGTACTGAGTGGAGTGACGTTTCTTGGAGAACTGGCTAGGGCGGTCCTGAAAAAGGGCAATATGTTATGCGGGAATCGTAACATCCCCCGGCGAGAGTCGGAAAGTTTTGAAATGCGGCGCGAATGTTGGTAGGAATGGAATACGATCGGAAGAAGGTATTTTGGATGGAGAAGCTTGGCGTCAATGATTTCTCATCAGAAAAGCATGACTTCGGAAGTTTTGTAATTTGTATTAGGATTATGGTCGGCAGAACTGTGTACTTCGTTGCTACATACAATGGCATAGTAGTGCATAAGTAACAAGGCCAGCTGAATGGTGAAGACTGAAGCTGTTTAGTGGCTGAATAAGAAGGCTGTAGATTAAGGAGCATCCCGTCGTCAATACCACCAAAATCGGTCCACAACAGTGGGCGGAGCACGTCGTAAGGAGGTCGGATAACGATAACAAATCAAAAAGGGCAAGGAGGATAAAATAAGTGGCAAGCGACCAGTGGATCCACCGCAGACTATACGGCTGGCGAAGTACAGCCATGGGCCGTGTGATTTGGAGACAATTTCGGTGTACCGCAAAGGACACCCAGCTGAATATGTAAGGTTTAGCATTATAGACTTCTAACTTATTGCTGCAATTCATTTTCGGCTTAGTTTCGAAGCTAAGTTATCTTACTATTTTATCAATAATAAAGAATGATTAACCATTAAATATTTTGCTTTCTTTTCTATTAGACGTTGTTGGTCCATTCCTATTCGAATGCTGAGTTGTTAAATTGACTGATACTCGTAGATCGTTCAGTCTAAGCAAGTCTTCGAGTCTTGCTGAACTCTTCCATACATCCCTCGAATAGGTTAGTCTGCACATACTCTCGTACATAATCTTCCCCAGTTATCATAGGAAATTAGCACAAAGTCATCATTCTTGATCTCCCTGGTTGACTTCGTAGAACCACAAACTGCCGACGAATCACAGGTGAATAACAACATTTCCAGAAAATATCCAGCTACCGTTGAGTATCCTACCATGTTTCCTACCGGATCCTGCTGATAGCGGATGTCCGGGCTCGGTTGATCGATTCAACTCGAACTTCCAAGCAAGAGATTGTCTGGTGATAGTAATGCGTTCGTCTAGGCTTAGAGTCTTAGAGTCTACGATACCCTCAGTCTCCACAATCAGAACTCCAGCTCCTTGCTCGTCCAGTTTCCGATGCTCGTAACCTCCGTTCATCGCAGACTTCACCGACTGGATCATTCGTTTCTAGGGGCCACTCTTGTGTGGACGGGTACCTTGGGTACCCGCGGTTTTGGTAGTTTCTTCGGGTGTATTACTGTCTTGAAGCGAGGATAGTTATAGAGAGAAAAAAAGAGATAGAGATAGAGATAGAGATAGAGGTAGAGATAGAGATAGAGATAGAGATCGAGATAGAGATAGAGATAGAGATAGAGATAGAGATAGAGATAGAGATAGAGATATAGATAGAGATAAAGATAAAGATAGATCTAGAGATAGTGATAGATATAGAGATAGAGATGAGATAGAGGATGGTGGGAGCTGAGATTTCATTTTCCTAGCGCCAATGAAAATCCACCAGTTGGCATTTTTTTCATCTCCTAACACTCCAAGTGGCGGAAAAGTGACCGAGCCCCTGACCCCGCAGGTGGGTCAAAAGAAGCTGTGTCATCCGGCACATTAGGATCAAAGCCATAGAGATCCTAATTATTGTATACTGGTATCGGTATCAAATAATGCATACGGTATGGAACAACGGATTGGGCTTGATGCGCCGGGTTGGTAGTCTAGCTATTCTGCTTCCTCAGTATGTTAAACCTTCCAAAAATGGACCGAAGGGTCGTGTCAACCCTAGCATAGCCTCCCTGGTGCAAAGATAACCATGGGATCACCCGAGTCGAGCCTGGAGGTCACAGCGGGTACCAGTAGCAGCAAACCCCAAGAAGATCTTCCCGGATCCAAAAGAGACCTTGGGCTAGACATTGGGCTAAGTCAGCTGTTTTCAAGGAAGCACAGCAATAACACACCTCAAGAAGCGATGTGGCCTATAACCTACATTTTGACGGTCAAAAAGAGGGTCGATGATTTGTATGTGTTCGCTGCAAGATATGGTGACGACCATCAAAGTTGCTGCAGAAAGAGAAAAGAAGGTGGTGAGGAAGCGGCTAGAATCAGCTGTGGTGCTCCGGACAAGAGCGGAAACTTCTGAAAAAGCTCTTGTGAAAGCCGCGAGAATACTTACGACTGAAGCTCAGGAGACGCTAAAGAGTCACCGAAATTCCCTCTTGGGGAAAAGATTCAGGAACTCGCCAGGAGAACAGGAAGACCAGAAAAAAACAGAGAAATGAACAGAAGGCGTTAGCAATCGGGGTGTTGATGGAAGGGCCGTAGAAAGGCAACAGGCGAAAAGAAAAAAAAAGAAAAGAAGAAAAAACAAAAGGAGAAGGATGAAAAGAACGAACAGATGAAGCAAGAAAAACGCCGGCCTTCTAAGGAGAAGTACAAGGGGGATGCTTTGATCGTTGAGGCGAACGACACAACAACGTACGCTGCGCTTCTCAAGAAAGTGAGCTGACAGAGTTGGACGAGAATTCGGTCAAAACACAGCGTACGCAGAAAGGCGAGATGATCTTCGAGCTAAAGAAAGAACCATCTGTTAAGAGCTCAGTGTACAAGGAACTGGTGGCAAAATCCCTGGGCGGCGATGCTACCGTGAGAGCTCTTTCTCAAGAGGCACTGATTGAGTGGCAAGGATTTGGACGAAATCACGACCGAAAAAGATGTGAAGTATGTATTGATTGAAAAGTGCAACTGAGGGGACTGATGACAATAAGGAAGTCTTATAAGAGGAGAACATACGGCGGCAATGCGATTAACATTAGACGATGCTAACAAACTGGTGGCAATTAGCAAGGTCAAAGTCGGATGGTCGGTGTGCTCTCTGAAATTGGTCCCTCGAGTCACTAAGCAAACGGAGAGATGCTACAAATGCATGGAGTTTGGTCAAGAAGCTGCAAGCTGCACGCTGTGCAATCTATAGGACGGAAACAACCATTGGACGGGATGGAGATCACGCAAGTGACTCTCAATCATTGCGACACTGCACAGCAACTGTTATGGCAGTCCAGGACAGAGACAAAGTGCGATCTTGCAATAATTGCGGAGCCGTATCGAGTTCCTCTTGGTAACAGTACGTGGGTGACAGATAGAGCAGGGATGGTGGCAATACACGTTACAGGCAGATTTCCAATCCAACAGGTGGTCTGGTGCTCATACGACGGCTTGCCGGATTACCAAAGCCAACGGAGTACTCGTATGCAGCTGCCATGCACCTCGAAGAGTTCAACAGGATGTTGGACGAGGGCCGGTAGTCATCGCAGAAGATTTCAACGTCAGGGCCGCGGAGTGAGGTAGTAAGCGGACTAGTCTAAGGGGACACAGTCTACTTGAAGCTCTGGCGAAGCTGGATGTAAAGCTGGGCAACGAAGGGAATGCCAGCACATTCCGCCGCAAAGGCAGTCGGGATTCCATCATCGACGTTACGTTCTGTAGTCCGTCGCTTATGGAAGACATGAACTGGAGAGTAAGTGAGGAATACTACCACAGTGATCACCAGGCAATCCTCTGCAGAATCGGCCAGCGAACCCGCACTCTAACGTGGAGAAGGGACCCGACAAGGAGGTCTTTATCGAGCCGTTTCGGACAAATAGCGGTGCAATGGTTGACACAGTGGTAACAGGAGACCAGGAAGCGACGGCGCCCAGCGTACTGGTGGAATGAGACTCTCAGTACCCTCAGCACTGCATGCCTCCGAACAAGGAGAAGTGCCCAGAGAGTACGGACTGAATCTGAGAGAGAAGGACAGAAAACCCTCAAACGAGAGATCAAGTTGAGCAAGTCAAACTGCTTTAAAGAGTTGTGTCAACAAGCCGATGCGAACCCTTGAAACGTTTATAGAATCATGGTGGCGAAGTTTAGCGACACCTGCTAAAATATGCCCGAAAAAATTGGACGCCATATTTTCCGCGAAGATGCTGAAGATGCATCTGCTCGGATCTTCAATGAAGAGCTACTTTTAGTTGCGAAGGGTTCTAAAATTGAAGAAAGCTCCCGGTCCGGATGGGATCCCAAACGTAGCACTTAAAACCGCGATATTGGCGTTTCCGGACACTTTCAGGACGGCACTACAAAAATCTAGGGATGAAGGCTTCTTCCCAGACTGATGAAAGGTTCAGAAGCTGGTGTTGCTGCCAAAACTAGGGAAGCCACCAGGGGACCCAGAATCTTCCCAAGTAGCACACTGCGATCATAATAAGTTGTAGTAACTGGATTATGACTTGATTATGACTCTCAACTGAATGGCTACAAGTGTGTTCCTAGGGTTTTAGACTCATATGTCTCCCGGATACCCTCGGGAAACTGCCGGAAACGATCATTATTAGCAAGCTGATGCAGTGCATGGAAAGCGATCATGGTCTTTCAAAGAGACAATTCGGATTCCGAAAAGGGGTCTCGACAGTGGAAGCAATCCGGATAGTCGTGCAGAGAGCAGAGAAGGCATCAAATCAAAAAAGAAGAGGCAACCGGTTCTGCGCCGTAGTGACGAACGACGTCAAAAACGTTCCTGGCTGCCTGTGCGGAATACTAAGCAGTTACTTCCAAAACAGAGTCCTGGTATACGACCCGGAGTTTCTCGACCCAAAGCACTGGAACGCAATGTATGATGGAGTATTAACGCTGAAGTTGCCTAATGGAGTTGAGATCGTCGGATTTGCAGATGATGTCGTCCTAACGATAACGGGTGAGACTTCGGAAGAGGTAGAGATGCTGACAGCGTAGACGATGGACACCATTGAAACGTGGATGACTGGAGCAAAAAAGCAGCTGGCTCATCATAAGATGGAGATAGTGCTGGTTAGCAACCGCAAAGCAGTTCAGCGGGTTGAAAATTGGCAGATGGCCTACCAAACCAAGCCCCGAATTTGTCCGCCTTCTTCTCACTTACCTTCTCGGAAACGGCCAACTGTCGTGCAGCAACACCTGCCCCGTCGAAGTCTAGATGTAAGTTTTGTCGTCCATCACGACGCACTTTGGTGTCAACAGCCACTTTCGGCACAGCTTGCTGGCGCAGTTGTTGGTTACCCCGTGTCTTGTTTGTGAAGGTCGGCACATTACACGTTACCCTGCCTTCTTTGCCACATCACGAGATCAAGGTTCGGTTGACGCTTGAACAGATTCAACACCTGCCTTGCGCTCACCGGATCAGTTGTCTTTGGTTTTTTGTCACTGCCTTTCAGTCGTTCGGGTCTCCTTGAATGACACCGGCGAATGATGGAAAGTGGGATTTTCCACGACGGCACATGTAATTTTTTGGCGGATCTGCTCTTGTTTCGAGGCCATCTTGGAAATCACTTAACAGATTGTTATGAAATTTTACCATACGTAAACATTACACTCTTAGTTAGTTTCAGTCAAAATTTAATCAAAAATTTTGCCCGTGCACTCAAAAGTTACAAGCTAATAATTGTGTCTCATTTCGTTAGAGAACAGTCTTTATGTAGCTTGTAAATTTGTACTCAGGCAAGTTTCAGTTTTCTAGTGGTTATTCAAGGTTTATGGGATTTGTATAGTAATCCTAGTCCTAGTATCCTAGTACGATCCTACGTATTCTTGACGAAATTCCTGAGGAGTGTCGAGAAACCAAGTCGCTTATTGAGTTTGACGCTGAAGCTCCTGTTAAGGCTCTTGAGTTGTGATGGGAACCATCAACTGACTCACTTCTCTACAAGATGCCAAAGTTCTCCAAATGTGAGCAATACACATAGCGGATCATTCTTCCACAGACATTCAGTTGCTAAGACCCTCTCGGACTTCTGGGACCATCCATTGTAAAGGCCAAAATCCTCCTTCAAGCTATCTGGAAGCTCGACTACGACTGGGATTATCCGTTACCTACAACGTTTGCAAGTGAATGCGAAGAGTACCAGAGCCACTTCAATCGATTGCTAACATTTCGATTTCCTCGTCATGTTCGGTCACTTCGTCGAGCATCCGTTGTTGAAATTCACGGGTTAAGCGATGCCTCGGAGCATGCCTACGGAGCGGAGCCAAATCACGAGTCGCTCCCTTATACAATAAAAGTTTTGCACGATTAGAGCTATGCGCAGCGCTGCTGCTAGCCCCTTTAGTTCTTTCCGTCTGCACCAGCAAAGAAATCAGACAAAACATCTCTCTGTGGACTGATTCTACAATTGTGCTTCACTGGTTGGCAGGAAGCCTATCCACTTAGCAAAAATTTGTGGCGAACCGTGTCGCTGAAATTCAGGCATGGATATAAGTCAGCTTTTGGACGATTCCCTTTGAAGGAATGGATCGCTGTGGTTAGAAGCTCCCGATCTTCCTTGGCCGAAACCACCAGAAGATCTTGCCCGATTGAAGGAATAGGACCTTGAAATCAAAAAAAGGAATACTGAATCGCAAGTAGGCGAAATTGTTAATCGTTTTTCGTCATTCTCCGGATTCCTACGGGTTGGTGTACTCTATCGGCGTTTTGCTAACAACTGCCGCAACCTCGCAGACCGGACAAATCAACCAATCATTCATCCTTGTAAACCTTATCGGTATGGTCCACTCACCGTAGAAGAGCAAATGGAAACTCTGCACGGAGTCCTTCGCATGATCCAGAATGAACACTTCCCGTCCGAAATGGCCACGCTTCAGGCCGGAGGAATCGTTTTACATTCGTCAAAGCGGAGATTCGTGATGGACTTATGTGAGTTGGTGGCTGGCTTAAAAACGCCGGAGTCCCGAATGACGAAAAAAAACCCGTTTGTACAACCGCACAAGCATCCGCTAACCTGGTTGATAGCTGGTTCATTCCACCGGCAGCAATTACATTAGGGCCCGCAACTCCTGCTGGCAGTTATCCGTCAACAATTCTGGCCATTGAGTAGTCGGAATCTTGTTCAAGATGTCGTTCATTCGTGCGTTGAATGCGTCAAAGCACGGCCTCGTAATCTTGTGTAGTTTATGGGGTCATCGTTTTTGAAAACGTCGAAATTGACTTCGCTGGACCATTCTATCTCCAGCGGTCAAGCCCTCGCGCTGCACCAACGAAAAGTTACGTGGCTGTCTTCGTCTGTAAGGCCACAGAGGCAGCACATCTAGAGCTCGTCAGCGAACTAACAACAGCAGCATTCATTGGTTGCCTGCGTCGCTTCATAGCCAGGAGGGGTCGACCACAACACATATATTGCGACAATGCCACGAACTTTGTAGGCGCTGGTTGAGCACTTCGGATCTGTTTCGCTCGCAAGGACATCGTCATGCAGTTTCCAATGAAACTACTTCCCAATCGATCCAGTTACACTACATTCCGGCCAAATCACCACATTTTGGCGGAGTATGGGAAGCCTGTGCCAAGTCGATGAAGCATCACCTGCGACGGGTCGTTGGGGACACTTTCTTGCCGCGCGAACTTTTTGGCACCGTCCTGGCGCAAGTCGAGAGCTGCCTTAACTCCAGGCCCATCACACCGCTTCCCAGTGACCCTGACTGACACCGAATCCACCCCTGGAGAAGTCCGTCCTACGTCACGTGTGGGAGCGAGCTCAACGCCACACGCAACACTTCTGGCGAAGATGGCACCGTGAATACCTCACCACACTGCAACGGCGGTACAAGTGGTCATCAGCAACCCGCAATCTGGTCGTCGGGTCGATGGTTATGATCCAGGAAGAGTCCCTCCCAGTACTGAAGTGGTCCCTGGGGTACGTGGTAGACATTCATCCGGGCGCATTTCCATTTCCAAGCTATGTATACTTCCAATCGAAGTTAAACCTGTGCTACTTCCTGATTCAAGTGAGGGTCTCTCGCCCCTCCGGAAAACTCTACAGGATCGATAGGCGGTCCTGGTCACCTCAATGTCTCTGCAGGAGCAGCAAGGCCAACCCCTGACACAGTCTCAAGCAGAGATGAAGAATAAATGTTGAAATGTTATTCAAGGTGGCCGGTGTGTTAGTTAGCCAGTTTAGACCAGTTTAGAATTCGTATAAATTATATTTATTAAAATAAAAATCCTACATACTTCTATATAATGCACCACCCTACTACCCGGAAACCATCTCGATCTGCTACAAAGTACTTAAATGCAAATGACCCGGACCTGGCACAATAAGCTTTATAGTGCTTCACTTCTCGAATTGAACACCTTACCTTGCTTAATTTGTTTCGGTATGCATGCAGTAGATTAGGCTTTCTAGGATAATGAATTGAGGGCGTAACTTTCTATAGCATTTATTAGGAACCCATCTAATGTTTGCGAATGACATTTTCAAACCGTGTCATCCACCAACCCCTGCGACGTTTTGAATTTTTAACCACCTACTTCGACATTTCGTAAGAAATGCCCTGGCCAGTTCGCCGATAAACGCCGTTACACTCATTAGCAAACCAACGCCGAGGGATATCCATGCTGGGTTGAGAACCGTGATTCCTAGCATCACCTCGCCAGAAGTTGCCATTATCATGTCCTGGAAAGCAACCCTATCCCAGGCCATGAGGTCCTCCAACAAATCATTCCTCCATTTTCCCATCAATCCGGACTCCCAAAATACCGTATGGATGTAGTAGAACACTTCACGCAAAGGGGTATTTCTTTGCACTATATGAACGAGTAGCTTCATGTTCATGCGTTCTTGCAGCACTACGTATTTTGGGCGTCGTAAGGTGAAGTCATAATTATCGAGCATGTAGACCATGATTTCGGCATTTTTTGAATTTTGATGATAGGCATGTATTCCATCTCCCACAAAATTATTATCTGGATCATGCACCAGCAGTGGTAAAAGCATCGCATTTTGCCTCAGTACTGGCGACAGAAAGTGATCGTATTTTATTTTGAGTCCAGAGTTCACCACTTCCTGTATCGTTCTTAAATCTGCATGCGATGGTTTGTCCGTCAAAAAAGATACCAGTTTACACTCGTAGACATTGGTCAATAGAAGGAAGAGAATTATCAACGGAAGGAAAATCAATCTCTCGCCGGGTGGCATAGTGCAGATTATGGTGTTCCAGGCCACACACTAAGAGGAGGATTGGATCGTTCCTGAATACAGTTGGCCACAAAATTTGCACCAATTTCATCAAACACAGTAGGACTATCAGGCTGACCCAGACTGTCATGGACCGTAATGACAAGTGAGCTAACTGGCTCTATACCCGTTGGTAATAGCAGGGGACTTCAACGCCTGGGCGACCGAGTGGGGAGCCGCCTTACCAACCCCAGGGGCCAGATTCTTCTGGAGGCCTTGGCTAGGCTCAACGTGGACCTAGCCAACGTGGGTACCAAGAGTACATACCACAGAAATGGAGCGGAATCGATAATCGACGTTACCTTCAGCAGTCCTGGGCTGCTCAATGATTGGAGGGTGGATGATGGCTACACCCATAGCGACCACTTGGCGGTTCGTTATTGTATCGTCCACAATACAAGGCAGCGTGCGGAAGGAGTAGCATCCACTCCATTCGCCCGCAGATGGAGGACGTCCTACTTTGATGTAGAGACTTTTAAAGAGGCGCTTGAGAGGGAACGGATTTTACGCGAATCCCAGGAACCTTGCGGCGAACGACTTGTGATGGCACTTACACGAGCGTGCGATGCGACCATGCCGAGGGATGTCAAACCGAGGAATGGAAGATCGCCGGTGTATTGGTGGACAGAGTCGATCGCCGACCTCCGAAGAACTTGCCTCCACGCTAGACGGAGGATGCAAAGAGCGCGGTCAGACGCCGATAGAATCGAGCGCAGAGAGGTGCTTGTCGCCGCGAAGGCCGCGCTCTAAAGAGGGAGATAAAGGCCAGCAAGCGAGCCTGCTTCGAGGGTCTGTGTCAGAGGGCCAATGCGCGAACCCGTGGGGTGACGCCTATCGGGTAGTAATGGCCAAAACCAGGGGATCGGCGGCTCCAACCGAGCGTTCATCAGAGCTGCTGCAGGTGATCGTTGGGGACTCTTTCCGAGCCACGACCCGAGTCCATGGCCCCCGCCGTCGTAGGATTTGTCCCATGACCAGCGTTCCAGTATCCCAGACCTTAACGCTGTCATAGCGACGGAAGGGTGGACGGCCCCGCTGAACACCAGCGACCACGTGGGCATTGATAACGGCACAACGGGGGCCGGCGACGAGGCGACGGTGACGAATGACGAACTCATTGCGATAGCAAAGTCGCTAAAGGTGAACAAAGCGCCGGGACCTGATGGTATCCCGAACCTGCCCATCAAGATTGGCCATATCTTGCTGGATCCCGGAATGTTCAGGGTGGTGATGCAAAAGTGTCTGGACGAGGGCGTCTTCCCGGACGCCTGGAAAATCAAAACGTCCCCGTCTTGCTACCAAAGACAGGGAAGCCACCAGGAGATCCATCGGCATATAGACCTGTGCGTCTGTTGGATACAGCGGGTAAGGTGCTCGAGAGAGTAATCCTCAACAGACTGACAACGTACACGGAGGGTACAGGCGGTCTGTCGGACAATCAGTTTGGCTTCCGCAAAGGGAAGTCGACGGTGGATGCCATCCTGTCCGTCACCAAGACGGCTGAGGTGGCAATCCAGCGCAAGAGGCGAGGAGTACGCTACTGTGCAGTGGTCACCCTTGACGTGGAGAAACGCCTTCAACAGCGCCAGTTGGGTGGCTATTGCCGACTCGCTCCAGCGCCTACAGGTTCCTGGGTACCTGTACAAGATTCTGGGAAACTACTTCCAGAATCGCGTACTGGTGTACAACACGGAGGAGGGTCAGAAACGTGTACATATCACCGCGAGGCGTCCCACAGGTTCGATCCTGGGTCCGGTGCTATGGAACACGATGTACGACGAAGTGTTGCGGCTCGAGTTCCCGAGCGGGGTGAAGATAGTCGGGTTCGCGGACGACATCACCCTGGAAATATGTGGTGAATCCATCGAGGAGGTGGAGCTGACGGCCTCACACTCCATCGGCATTGTGGAGAGATGGATGCGCTCCAAAAACTGGGCTAGCTCACCATAAGACTGGAGGTCACCGGTTGTCAACAACCGAAAATCGGAGCAATACGCTGCGATTAGTGCGAGCAACTGCACTATTGAATCGAAGAGATCTCTGAGGGTATCTTGGGGTCATGATCGACGATAAGCTGTCCTTTACCAGCCACGTCGATTACGCTTGTAAGAAAGCCTCCGTGGCTATCTCGGCATTATCCCGCATGATGTCGAATAGCTCGGCGGTGCAAGGGAGTAAGCGTAAACTCCTGGCCAGTGTCGCCCTGTCCATACTTAGGTACGGCGGGCCGGCATGGATCACCGCCTTGAACATGAAGTGCTACCTAGGTAAGCTAGAGAGTACAACACAGGCTAATGTGCCTAAGAGTGGTTAGTGCATACCGAACGGTATCACGCGACGTGGTCTGTGTCCTAGCGGGGATGATGCCGATAGGCATCGTCATTAAAGAGGATGCAGAGTGCTTCGAGCAACGTGGAATAAGAGGTATTCGAAAGACCACTAGAGCCGCATCAATGGTTAAGTGGCAGAGGGAATGGAATAACTCCACCAAAGGTCGGTGGACCACCGACTAATCCCGGAACTATCCGGGTGGGTCCGGTAGGCGACACGGGGAGGTTAACTTCCACTCAACGCAGATTCTGTCAGGCCATGGGTGCTTCAGACAATATCTGCACAAATATGGGCATGACAGTCCTCCGCATGTACCGAGTGCGCGGGAGCAGAGGAAACCGCGGAACATGTACTCTTCACATGTCCTCGCTTCGACGGCGCGAGATCCGGCATGATGGCCGTAAGCGGTCACGACACGACTCCGGATAATTTGGTCCCGAGGATGTGCCAGGACCGGGACATCTGGGACGCGGTATGCGTAGCAGCATCCCAGATTGTCCTCGATCTCCAATTGAAATGGCGAAACGACCAAAGGCAGGTCGAAAGGGCGACCTAACTACTGAAGACCTAAGTAGTTAGACATAGTGGGTGCTTAATTAGCACAAAAGCCCCTCCCCGAAGTAATACCGAAAGGTGGTTCCGGGAGGGAGAAAGGCTAAGGCACGGGTGGGTTTTTAGTGGGTCGAGAGTTAGCACCTCATCCCCACACCCTGTGTTCTTCAGGTGTCTGGCTGCAGATTTTCCATCCCGTCTAAAAAAAAAAAAAAAAAGAAAAAAAAAAAAAAAAAGACTGTCATGGAGAATGGTTTCAGGAACAAATCCAAAATGTTGAATGGCTTGCCTTTGGGAACCACTAGAACGTCCGACAATGGAGATTGATCACAAATCGTAGTAATCGTACTTTCGTAAAATTATTGTAAACAATACAATGTCTGCTATATCTGATGAAATGAGCTCCTCTATCTTTAACCTTTCATGATTAGT
This sequence comes from Aedes japonicus, assembly GCA_034211315.2. Taxonomy (NCBI): domain Eukaryota; kingdom Metazoa; phylum Arthropoda; class Insecta; order Diptera; family Culicidae; genus Aedes; species Aedes japonicus. The sequence goes on along the minus strand of JASCZW010006814.1, from coordinate 2,239 downwards.
AACCGGTATCGTATAACGTATGGGAATACCGTTGATGAATTTAGCCGTTTCTATCATCCATTGCTGCCGGGTAAAATCCTCCTCCTGCAGTACTGCAAAATAAAAATAGTTCCCTCGTAGATTACGAGCGGCATCCTCGAAGAGATGCTCAGGAGCAGGGAACTTGTACAACGTAGCCGTTCTTTTGTTGTTGTAGCTGAACCGGATGACTTTGGTGTCTCCAGTTCCTACATATACCACCAGATTGAATCTGAAAACCGTCAGAATATGAAAAATGTGCATCGTACAATATCGATTACTCATATTTCCAATCACCAACACTTTACTGTTGGTACCGAAGATCTCGAAGTTGTAATGTAGTTGTTCGTAGGATTCCTTCTGCATGGTTTGATCGCCCACATAGACTATGATCAGCGAGGGTTTGAGTGGCAGTTCTCCGTAGGCCACCTTGAACGTTCCATCGATCACATAGTTAACGACGTCGATGGAGTTGAGCGATTTCAGGAGGTCGTCCACGTCCCTATCCGACTTGCTCCGGCTTTGATCAGATTTATGAAAATACATCGGAATGTGCCGGCCCGAGGCGATCCATGTACTGGACCACGGTCCGGACGTGGTCCACATACTCCGGTGTGGAGTTGATGGAAGCAGCTTGCACTGCGATTACGAGTAGAATGCAGGGAAGCGATGGCTTTCTAACGCTCATTTCCATGAGTGGACCAAGTTGAACTGATTCAATGTAGTGTCGGCAGCTCTTGCCGCTGTTCTGATCGATTTAATCGAGCAAAGTGTGGGTAATTTGGTCCGACTGCTGATCATTATCTCTCGGATCGGCGTGGTACTCAGGATATTGCCTGAATAATGCAGATGAAATCATAACTGTCGACAACAGTTCGAAACAATCCAATGATTACCGACAATTTCAGAAGCAACACGAACATGTGCGGGTACGATAGTAGAGGCGCAGCCATTGGCTGGTCCTCACGGCATTTATTTCGTCCATCGTAAGTAAGTTTTTCACCAGATGGCAAGCAATATGAATGTTTCTTGCAATTTACGAGACACCTGTGCAAGAAAAATATTTTCATCGTAGATGGAGTCGAACTATACAAACATTATTTCTCGGTTGACTGCGAGCTACTGTATAAGAAAAGCTCCCTAAATGCATTTTTTTATTGAATTAAAGTATCCATAAACTATTATTGTGGTCAGCTGCGACCAATACCTGCTATTTATTCATTGATCTGCTTGTTTTCTATTAAATTATAACATCAAGCTTTAAGAGAGATTGATGTAAATGTTAACCGAACTAGCGTACATCTTCGCGTATTATCTAAAAATAGAAAATATCCAGCAAATTCATTCGAACGGCTCAACGACCATAATCCACCATTCAATCGGCTGAATCCTTTATTCAAAATTATTAATTCACAACACCAGTGCCAATTTGGCTGACAAATCCATTTCCTCGCTCGTGGGCACCGTGCCAAAGGTGATCAAAATTCCTCAGCCGGAAAAATTAACACTTCATCCTAAATATAGCCAGGCATCATCCATCCGCTGCCAATCAGCGTTCGTCTTCCCAAAGTTTAAAAAAAACAACATTCATCTCATTTCAAAGATGGTCAGGATGCCCCGTTTGTACAAAGCACAACTATATCGAGGGGAAAAAAAGGGAGAGACGAGTCCTATAAATAAAGTCGCCAAACGACCTCCACCTCCGTGGCATTGCTTAGTTAGTTCACGTGCATGCAGCCAACGGGATTGCATATTTAGTATACTGCCATCACGGCCCAGTAGGCGAGCGAGTAAATAGAACAAAGCATCACAATTGACAGCTGATGCTGATGCCGGGTCGGGTCGGGTTGGTTCGGGTCTCGGGACTCCGGGAGGCACTCTAACTAATTTGCATCGATGCAAATCGATTCGGCGGCCAGCACTTTCTTGGCTGCCTAGTCGGAGTAGGTTTCCGATGAACAGCTGATTAGGCTGCTGCTGGTCGGTCAAAACCGGTTCCGCTTCGCTAATGTCAAGAGTGAATGACCGCGAAGGGCTGGCATACATATATGGTATGGATGATGCTTTGTCTCTTTGTTGTCGTGTTGATTCTCAGCGCGAACTGGAGTGTTCTACAGAAAGCACAGTTCGGTAAGTCACAAAATAGCGTTTCCAGGTCGAATGGCGTAGAATCAGTACTTCGGATTTGACCTCTTCTGATTTGCATGATTTGGGTGATAAT
>JASCZW010006813.1:0-81856 GCA_034211315.2 Aedes japonicus | reverse complement strand
CTTAGCCTTCTAAAAATTGAAGAAAAGATTTAATACTTTAATTATAAAAAACACAACGTTGACCGTTTATATCAAGTTATTTGTCCTGGACGATGAATTGGTGGAAAATAGACGGTCCAAACCTCCGTCAATTGGTTTCCATACAGACGGTTCAAAAATAAACAACCAAGTGGGAGCAGATATAACTTAAAGACATAAAGACATTAAGTTCACTCATGAGATAGAAAAGGATGGAAACTTGCATTCCTCGACCTTCTAGTGGTGAAAACCGTTGTCGTATCGTCTTGAAGACCTACCTGTGGCTTAACGTTGTTTGGCATAAGGTCGTTTGGCATGAAGTCGTTTGGCATAATGTCATTGCATGAGATGTTGGATAAACAATGGTCATTTGGGCATAAGGCCGTTTGGCATAATGACTTGGCATAAATATTGGAAAATGAAAGCTGGTAGTTGGCATAATTATAACTTGGTATAACTGGACATTCGAAATTCAGTAGACATAGAGTTGGAATAATGGCTATTTACCATTGATTACTGTTTGAAAAATATTGTTTCGAATGAAAATGTGTTTGTTAATGTTTCATCAAAAACATTTGGCTTAATGACAGTTTGGCTCAAATACTGGAAATGCAAACAGACGTACAAGCTCAACAAGCTGATAATTGATACGCAATCTCAACAGTTACACTGGACAATTAACGAATAACTCCGGTGTGGACGATTTACATCAACTGTTATTGTTTTGTTTTCATGTTCGGTGGTTATGGATAATCATTATATCATAGAATGTAAAATAATTTAAAAAAACTTTAAAGAACAACCTAATTAATAAACAAGAAAAGATTGCAATACTTCCCCATATTCGCCTATTCATGACAATTGCGTTTCTATCGGTATGGAATAAATTGTGCCAAACATAACTAAACCATACATTTAGTCATTCCAAAAATTCACTGTTCAACATCAGAGAAGAAAACATTTGATTTTCAAATTTCAATTTTAATCCTGAAACCTAAGAATGCCATATTTTGATGAACAGCCTATTTAGAAAGAAGGGAATATTACTATGGAGAAAAACCTAGATTAATCAACCTAGCGATGATAATGTCTTATGTTCTGGATATTGTTTTCTCAGTCTACACCCTCGTTTCATTTTACTCAGTGACTGAGTATAATTGAATTCTTATCTCTTTTTCTCATACGGAAATGTTACTCAACTTCCGTAAAATAAATAAAATAGAATAATTTCAAAACATGAGTAGATCCACTTTTTGCGAAAATTGAATAACTTTTTCGTGAGAACAAAAGAGATATTGAAAGAAAGTGTGTTTTGAGCGTGTAGGTTTATTTGTAGTATTAGATAAATTCTAGATTTGAAAACCATATCCAGGTATATCCAACTTTCCTGTCGATAATCATTTAAGTAATGTCTAACTTTCGCATTTTTCATGAACAAAGATTAACATGCCTCATTAGTCAAACAGATAGGTATTTAGTTCAATGTATGAAATTTTTTTAAATAAAATACAATTACGGTGAAAAAATTATCTAAAATCAAATATCTAAAATCAATTGATGAACGGTTACTTTGCTTTAGATCCTAAGTTGGATGCTATTGCGCTAAGGTACTCTTGATCACTGTTGTATGTTGTATGTTATTTAAAAGTGTTATGCCCAAATGGTCATTATGCTAAACGGCATTATGCCAAATGACCACCTAGCTCAGAAGTTATGGTTATGCCAAATTACATTATGCCAAACGACTTTATGCCAAACGACCTTATGCCAAACGACTTTATGCCATATGGGCTGCCCCCCGTCTTAAGTACATACTTGATCAAGTCCCTATCACTTCGAAGTGTTCTAAGCAGTGTTCTAACCTCAAGTACTATTATGACTTCAGGCGTGAAATTTTCCATTGGTTAGCAATTTGAGCGTTTGTTTTGTTTGTGATTTCAAGTTATTTCTTGGATATGGCCGAAATCCAGCTAAAATACTTAACGGGAAAATGAAAGACAAGCCTCCAAACATGACCATTTTGTATAAAAATCGAGCTTTATACTTATTGCATTATCCGTCACTGCAAATCAAAACTGTTAGTTTTTCTTATTTTTGAAAATCAGCTGGGAAGAGACTCTTTCCTACTTCGTTTGTTAAAAGCATGTCTTCTACATTTTTTTGTTTTGTTTTCGTGACATGTTTGAATATATTTTTTTCCACATAAATATAAGAGAGCTGTCGAAGAATTGAGAAAAAAGTTTAGTATTTCAAGCGACACCGCTCACTCAATCTCATCGCAAAGAAGCAAAATAAAAAACGAACAACGAATGTTCGTGCTGTTTGCCTTTCACCTTTCGGTCACACAACATTTGCAACTAGCTTTTGGCGGGCGGTATAGGAAAACTATTGCTAACCTGTTACTGCTACTGAAAAACGTCAACCGATACCACCACTGTTTCTGTTTGAACCTCGAATGGAACGAGCTGCACGAGAAGCACGAAAAACAAGGCAATAATATCTGAATATATCGTCACAAAAAAAAAATGTGAATCTTTCAAAAATGCGCATAATTAGGGGCTTATGCGCGCAAAGTTTGCACAATAGGGTGGTTCCAATTCATTTAGCTCCACTCCACCCATTCGATTTCGATTCGGATCCGATCCTTCTACCAAAATATGAACTGTTGTAGTTGCGAACTCGTACTGCACTGACCCTTTGAAGGGAATTACCGTACGTTTCTCATACGTCTAGCTCGATGGCATAAAGATTTGTGATGTGAAATCTGTTTGATATCAGTGCATATCGTTTTCAATCATTTTTGTCACTCCTCTAATATGATATTCTTCTATTATCGATGCGAAAACTTTTTGCCATTACGACTCTTGTCACAAGCAAAACAAAAAGACACAGTATTGATACCCCTTCTAGGCTGGAACAAGGCCGACTATAAAAACTTCTAGCAGCACTGATAAACACAATTCCGAATCGCTTCCCCTGTGGGAAATGTTTTTGCTTCTTCGTTTTGCTTACTTGCTTCTGCTTTCATTCATGCAAGCCTCCATTCGTCCGTCCGTGTATTGAGGTACATTTTCTAATACGCTTCTCACTTGGTATTTCGGAACTCACTACTCACGCAATTTTATTCGATCGCCTTCTCTGGAGAACTGCCAATAATTGTTGAGGAAACTGTATAAGTAATTTATTTTCTATAGAATGTGTATTATCTTAACAGGTTGTCCTGGTCGCCTCCAACTGATCGAAGAAAATTTGTATGATCCTAGATCTGACAGTCAAAACATCCGCATTCACCAAGCTCATTACGCTTGTGTTGTGAATGTGCCTCGCAACAGTGAGCAGAGCTTGTCTCATTAATGGCACATTGCACACCACAAAGAACTGCAGCCCAATACCAGATTTTGCTAGGTAGCTATGTGAGAAAAGAGTGTATTCCGTCGCCACAATTTTCGGTAGGTGCACAATAATTATGATTTGTGATGAAACTTTTATTCGCGAGAAATTGTCCATTGAAGAGTTTGTTTACAAATGCAAATTTGCCCAAATGCTAAATCACGCCAGAATTGAGATGGATAATTGATTATTAATCCGAGCGACATACGGATATCCATTATGAGGATTACAAAAGTATAAACTATCGTGAAAAGCAGAAACCAATTTATGTTAAGTTTAAGGTTCAATTTTAACAAAGGTGTACACGAATAAAACTAAATAAAGAAAACAAAATTAAGATTTTCACCTTGCTCACCTGGCTTGTCCAATGATTGCCGACGATTCATTGGCGTACAAAGACACGGATGTCAGCCAAGGCGGACGCAAAAGTGCGACGGCCTCCGGCGAATCTCCGGGAAAATTCGGGTTCCCTTCTGTGTTGCTTCCTTTAGCCTATGTTGCCCCTCTTAGACGCAGACCGATGACAGTTTCTTTTACCGCAGCAGACAGCTAGCCGAGCCGTCGCTGTAGATTTGCCTACTTCCGTAACCGATAGTTAGCTCATTAGATTCGTTTTTTCACTTTTCGATTCCCCACCTCGATATTTGCTCTTCCCGTTCAGAATTCACAATTACGGGGTTACACTGATATACAAACACATATACACTTAACACAGTGCTTGCCGAAAAACAGAAAAATACCACTAGCCACTAATCACATGCGTGCACAGACATCATTCATTTTCCTCTTTACGATTCTCTTGAGCAGCCACCTTGCCGCTGTTGTTGTGGATGATGATTTTGATGATATATTCACTTGTTTTGCACTGTTTGTTACACTTAAAAGTGCTGCCAGATTCACACACACACACACACACGATAAGCTCGGATAAAGCAATTTATCCCAGTTTGGTCTCGTGCATTTTTAATCTGTGGAAAAAAAATAGAAGAGAGAGAAAAGTTATTGAATCATGTGATAAAACTATCATATAAACAAATACTTATAGTAAGAAGTATTGTTTCTGTTTCAGATTTAGTTGATAATTCAAAATTAGGTTAAGTACTGTCAATTCCGGAGCAACTTGCGATAAGGGCAAACATGCAGAATGTAAACAGAAGGGAAATGAATGTTGTAATATTGCAAGTATAATTTCAAATAGTAATTTACAAATTAACGTATAAATTCAAATACAATCTAGCATACAAAAAAAGCTAGCACCTGATTCATATAAAATACTGATAGAAAAACATTAGTTTTTTATTGAAATTTGCTTATTTTCAATGTTTATATAGAAAAGAGAAAAATAGATTTTCTCGAGTACTTTTTCAAACAGACGTATCTGATTTTGTAAACAAAGAGGGGAAGTAAGATTCAAACGTTAAACTCTTGATACCTTTAGCATTTTCATGCAGACTAGGGCCACCTACACAAGAAATAACATTTCCCTAACATGATGGTGTTGCTACTTTCCGTGAGGGTGCTGAGAGTTTTGAGAAATTTGCGTTTGAAGCTTACTTACCCTCTTTGTTTACAAAATCAGATACGTCTGTTTGAAAAAGTACTCGAGATTTTCCATTTAATTCCAACTACCTTTGCTTGGGCAGACTTTTTTAGTGTTTCGTACTTGAGTCGAGTTATTAGTACGAAACACTGAAGAAGTCTGCACATTGTAGACGAAATACGCGTATCTGTTAAGATAAGCAAAGGTAGTAGGAATTAAATGGAAAATACTATTTTTTCTTCTCTTTTCTAGCTACAGGTATTCCACTGAACAGCTCTAACCCTCTAGGATTCAATATTCATATGTTTGATTGCGGCTTTTTCAATGTTAGCCCCACAAGCACCAGAAATAATTTTATTGCTCTATACTATTCGCCCATTTTTGACATTTTCATAGGATTCGCCTACGCCCATTTTGTCAGTATCGCCTTTTACTTTATGTCAAGTTTATGTTTTGATTTAAATTACGCCCTTCACGTTGTTTTGATATTGAAATAACTATACGCCCTTTGCGAAAACAATATTGAACAAAATTAAAGCACAATCAGGACAAAAAGTTTAAACTTTTTGTGTGGTTATAATTATGCATTGCATTGAAAAATCATTTTGTTTACATTTTGCATGAACGCCCTAATCGCAAATTGCTCCGGAATTTAGGGAATTCAAACGATTATTACTAAATTCTTAAATTAGTGGAAAACACGCAAACAATCTCAATCGAAATAGATATATATTTTTGGTTTTGGGGGACTACATTATGTTGAGTGGAGAACTACTTCAACAGTGGACCCATTTCCGTCAATAATCGCTATTTTTCAGCCATGTTTAACCCAAACGACTTGATTTTTTGTACATGATCAGCAAATGTTAAAATATAGTAGGGATAGACCAAAACGAAGATTAACAGTAACAAGATTATTAAATAGTAAGACAGCAGTTAAAAAAGTTCGAGTAATGAGAATAGGCTATTTGGGACACACACAGAGAAGACCCAATGGCCACCCACTAAAAAATAGCAGAATTCTAGACAAAACAATCAAAAGGTCGAAAGTAACATTTGTAAACAATGACTTCCTGTGTATTTTTCTGGGATCTGCTTGCTTCCATAAACAAAATAGCACCAGAAACAGATACAGGGAGTCATAACCTTCCCGTCAGTAGTGGATATAGATGTTAGCAACCTGGCATTTCCAGGAAATTTACGTTTTAAGTCGTTGTTTACAATTGTTACTCATTACCTTTTCACGATTTTGTCTAGAATTAGGTGTAACGATAAAAAAGGGGGTAGGCCTGCAAAAATAAGGAACGATTCAATTAAGGAAGACAAAAACAGCTACCAAATATAAAAGAAGACAAATGGAGTAGAATAGTGAGAGATAAAGATAAATTTAAAAAACAGGAAGAGGATTTTATAAAATAATTGGTAGTGAAGAAGAATCAGAGTCAGGAGTAGAAGACTAAAAGATGAAAGCTTAGGAAACAAGTTGATTAAAAAAAATAACGCTCATACGAACAATAATAAATAGAGCGGGAAAACAAAATTTGGCCACTTCACCATGTACCATAACAAGAAGCACTGGAACTGCAATAGAGCTAGCACTTTCTAACTCTTGGATTAAAGCTGCTTTCATTGGGCACGTAAAAAACAAAACTATTGCAAACAGATTTCTTCCATAATACCACTGCCGGTCTGATCGAAATTGACACGGACTCGTTAAAAAAAATCATAATTATGTATTTCAATACAAATCTTCATTTATGCCTTCCAAAAAGTTGGATTTTGAGTCGATGCAACGGTTTATCCTATTTTCTATACAATTGTTATAAGCCTCGACCGCCATTAGTTCCATCAGCGAATTTCTTTTTATGTCCTCAATGGACTCATGAAGCAGATATTTAAATTTCGGAAACACAGGGTGTCAAATCTGGTAAATACGTTGATTGTGAATTGACTTTTGTTTTATATTTGACTGAAAAATCCGTCACTTGCTTAACCTGGAGGGTTCGAAATGGTCACTTCCTAGAAAGACACCTTATTGACCGCTTAACCTTCTGGAACGAATTCATTACTAACCGCACCACGGCAATCGAAGAAACGAGCAGCATCACCTTGAATTTCGACGGAATTTGACGAGGTTTTTTAGGTTTCGGCTAATTTTTTTTTATTCAATTTTATATTCAAGAACCCATGTCTCGTGACCAGCAATCATGCATTTGATGAATGTAGGGTCATCAGCGACGTAGGTAAGCATCTAATTCGGGATGGATGTCAATGACAGCTGTGCCAACTTACGAAAAAAATAATTACCGATTCGGTTAACGTGCGCAGTTTAAATCCACAAGTCCGGGTCAGTTTTAATCAGATGATATAATGGTCGTAGACATTCACGAAATGCGCTCAGAATCGTTATGCGTTGATGCTCATGAGTTGAAGCATAGAAATGAACGATATATAGATTTGTGCATGGAAGATCCAGTGATTGTATTGATGATTTCTGCTTGATAGAAAGGATATTCGTTGTTAAGACCAAGCAGGACTCTACCCTACGCGTTCGAAAAATCGAGTCGATTGGTTTAAAACATGGCTGAGTTATAGCGAAGATAGACAAATGTGGATCCGCTGACGAAGTACTGCTCCAATCTATGCGGTGGGTTGGGTTATGAAAACCACCCAGCATTAGTGGCTTTTTTAACGTCTATTTCAGACTGGGTTTTTTTTTTCGCGATTTAAGTGATTTACGTTAATCAAACCTTAACAAATGTTAGAGGAATTAATCCTCAGCCTCACATCTTTGGAAAGCCTACGGAACGAACACCTCCACGGCAGCCTTCACTAAGCAAAATGTAGCAACCTGTGTTGAATTGGTTCAACTCTTTCGCCGCTGCTGGGTTAGGATTGATTCCATACTGTTGAGCAAAATTCCAGAACCAACTTCACCAGGGAGCAACATAAAATCTACAAGCAATACATTCGAAGAGATCTTACCTTATCTGAGATATAAAGCCTAAAGCTTGGGGAGCCTTGTTGAATATGTTCGAAATGTGTAGCTTGAACGTTAACCGCGAATCCAGAATAAGTCCAAGGTCTGTTACGTAAGTCGATCGCTTGACTGTCGTGTCTAGGAGCTTGTAATCGACGAGGATCGGATCTTTTATATTTAATCTAATATCACACTAACGCAGCCAATTCTCGAAAGCATCCTGGAAAATGACGACTTTTTAAATGCATCATTTTATTTATCACCGGCCAGGCCAACTGCTTAGCATGTACCGCAGAGAGGACTTCAAGAACTAGAGCGATTGTCTGAAATGGCTCTACTACTTCAAGTCAAGGGAAGGAAGAAAGCGTGGTCGTCCCGTACCTGGTTGGAGCATACTAGAAAGATCATTTTATGCTCCTTTTGCCTGTGGGTGGCTTTTTGGCATTTGAACCAAAAGTCCGACGATAATTTGGGCAAAAAAGTAATTATCTCCCATTTGTCGGGACCACCATTCGATTAGGGTTGCACCAGTGACCAAAGGTCTGCAGCTTGTAGATTGTAGATAACAAACGTTGATTGACTGGAAAGATCTTGAGGTCGTTGGCATATGAAAAACGTGGACCTTCGAAGACCACACTATGGACGAATGAGAGATGACGACCTGTAAGATAGAAACGAAATCCTTGTCAGAGAATTCCATGAACTCTAACCTGTGTAGCTCTGCGATAGCAATCGAGTGGTTGAGCTTGTTCAAAGCCGCTGACTAGTCTGTATAGATGACTTCCGTCTTCACTGTTTCTGCCATATGTTCAGTTATGTACCGGGTTAGGCACTATAAATTAGGGATAGTGCAGCGTCTCATCACTCAGTGACGAAACGCCCGGTTATTTTCCACATCTTGTTTCCTGTCTTTCTTATGAACTGCAAATATTAATTGGCTGTGGACATTCAAAATAGCCAAAGCAGTGGGGACAGCAGACTGAGAATATGTTTCGTTAGGAATACTGGCGGATACTGGGTCGATACTGAAAGACGCCTTAAACTGTGATGCGGCAGTGGAGATCATCTTAGAGCTGATGTCGAAAACACCCAGTGTTTGAGCGTACAAAGGAACATTGTGCGCTGCAGCAGCTGTCTCTTCATTGTTCATATATTCTGTAGTGAATAAATGAGCAAACCTGCTTGAGAATAGACGGCAGATCTCCTGAGATGATGATACGGTTTCGTCGTTCGATATCATGGATGATAGTAGTCCGAACTCCATGCTATATTGAGTGACAAAATGATTTTGGCTGCGATTTCAGTCTTCGTTGAATATTTTGTTTTTATCGTTAGTGGCATAGTCGACAAACGCGGTTGAACTCGTACTTGAGTGTAACGTAGTAATGGTTCAATTAAAGTTAGCAATCAGAGCAGCTTATTCAATGCTAAGACATGTGAATAGGTAAGTGCTGCATTGTCTGCGTCAAGAATAGAATCCCAGTCTATGGTGGTTAGCACGCCAGTGACTGCACGATGGTCAGCTTTCCGGAAATCATGACACACTCACAAAATCACCATAGCCGCTGTCCAAATGTTTAGGAATATAAACAACTCAAGATGGGTGATGTCGGACATGCCTCACCAAAGAAGTAGGAGCGGTAGATATAAACGGAACACTGTCCTGAGGATTTGCGAAGCGGAGGTTCAAGCTACGGTGGTTTTCATTTGCTACGTGGTTGGTCTGGAAGAGTTGCCGCACTGTAGCTGTCAAGAAAGCAAATATCTGCTGATTGGAAAACGGATCGTTCGCCATCTGTATAGAGAAAGCCATTGTGAGACGGTTTTCATATAACCCTTACGAGGTTCAAGTCACTGAGCACTATAATCTCATCGATTGGAGCGGAGTTCTTGATCAATCCGCCCTGTTGGCAATGGTTATTATTCGAAGGAATTATTCGATTATTCGGAGGAATGTACACAGCACATAGAAATATGCGACAGAGGAGGTCCTCTTTAGGGGGTTCCGCAACATCGTTCGTTCGTGAAGCTTTGAGCACCATGACGCAGCGATCGATTTGGATTATGCTTTAATCGAAAGTGTCGCCTTGTTTACACTTCGATTGAAGATGAGCCTTTTGGTTTCATAGTTTTGTTTCGTAAAAACGGTCGGTTCCGTCCCTTCAATTTAACATTTTGCCGTACACTCTTATCTTCACATTGTATATGGAGTAATCTATAATTCTTTCATTCCTTAGCATTTCAAACTTATTGCTTCACAATTCGTTTAATGCTTGCTCTCAACTTAGCCTTCTAAATCTATTTCCACAGCTATTAATTGATAGCTTTACATGCCATGTACAATGTGTGCATGTGTATGAATGTGTGGCAAGTACAATCATATCTTATGACCAGGGAGTAGAGACATTTTCGAGAGATATATTGAAGAATTACTAATAAAAAAAATTAAAACAGTTAAAAATAAATTTTTAAGTATTATTAGGTACATCGTGGTGTGTTCTAACTGATGAATATAGGTATGGTCTTTATATTCTTTTATTTTGTAGGCTTCGTCCGAAAACAAGTTTTACTACGGCATTTTTCATCGGTTGATTTTTTTTCTTGAACATTTTTCGTGGGATTTCAGCAGTTTTTTTTATTAGACCAATGCATTCTAATTAAACGTTCTAACAATCAACAGGGCGAGCTATAACACGTATTGATTATATTAGCTACTAAACAATAAGCTGAAAATGGGACAGAGAAAAACCACCGACATTAAATTTGTCATTATTCCAGATGATCTAACTCAATGTTTGTTTAGAAATTATGATGATTTGCATCACATTATGTGTTTTACATATACATTTTCATAGCTGAAATAAAAATACTTCGAACAGTGTATATTGTAGCAACATTTTCAGTTTGATTAAAGACTTTTTAATGTACACAACGCAACCAACGTCTTACGAATTTCTTCTCTTTAACATTTACACAAGAATGTGATTCAATTCCTATTCATTCTACTCATAGTTTCTGATACAAAAACTCACAGAAGTATCCAAACAGGTAAAAACAGTAAACAAACCTTTTTGCTTATGCCACTTTGCTGTCGGATCTTCTTGCGCTACTTTTCTTCTTTTCACCTCATCACTAGTACATCCTCACTTGGTACCATAATTATTGATACAGTAGTATTGGTAGCAACCCAGGCATGTCTCACTGCTCATAGCACATTCTCACTCAATCACCACCAATTGCCTCTGATGCTTCAGCACATCAATAGCCTCACTCATCACTGATCACTTGCATTACGCTGTACACACTTTCTCACTGGTCAGCCAGACCTGCTTTTTCCTTTCGCACACACAAAGAGACGAGAGAACCTGGTATTCCACCAGAATGACGGAAGAAGATTCAAGATTTGAGGTGCATTTTTCATCCACTTCCAGCGCCTAAAACGATGAACTTCACGCACAATCCATGCTTCGGGCACTAATCTACACGCCGCGATGGGAATCGGATCTTGGAACACCGGATTACGGGGAAAAATTGCCGATAAAACTGCGACTGCTGCTCGGAACCTATCCAACTCTGGGCGCTCGTACACGGGGCTGTTATGGTTGTATGTGGCACAGAGCCTGTCAAAACGCACGGAGCACTTATTTTTGCTTTCTCTTCGACCGCTACGCTGCGATTTGTGACGGTTGGCAATACCCGCGTTTTGTAAGTGTATGGGTTGGCTGGATAGCACAAGACATCTTCGCCATTTTGAATCTGCTTGAACGAGAAGTTTCGGTATGAGCAGTTGGTAACAAATGTACTGCGTGTTGCCGCCTTGGTGGAGATTTGTCTATGGAAGGGTTGCCAAATGATTGTGATATTCTTTTTACAATCCGTTACCCAATATTGAATAGAAGACATTGCCAATTTTGTTTACCTGTCACTGATGTCAAAAACATATCGAATCTCATAAAAATTGCCTTATGAAGCTGTATGAGCCCACTGTATTTTGATTCCATACGGGCCTTTTGAAATCGTTGTGTATAACTAAGGTTTTTTCAGTTAATCGTAACGATTTTCTGACTGTGGTTGATCTGCTTCGTATGTGCGATTTATGACGTGGGAATTTAGAAGCAATTTTTTTCATGAAAACCTAAATTAGTAGCAACATTAGTAGTCTCGTCATAGAATTCTTCATTAATAAGTAATTGTACTGCGGGTGTACCGTTACTGGTATTGGCTTTTATTTACATAATCTGAATTGAATGAATGAAAATTTTAGTAGAATTCAATCAAAATTCAAGAAATACACAAACTAAAGCAATAGTCGGCATAAACAATGCATGTGAGTTCCATTGCTCTCACAAATGAATTTCAAAGGGTTATGCAATGAAACTTCTATGGTTGCCATAAGCAAACCAGAAAAAGTGTTTGTGACAACAATCATAGCATTTTATAAGTAATCGTTGTGAAACTCGAACCGTTTCCTTTTGGCAAATTCTCATAGAGTTAAATGATCATTAAAATTTTGTTTCACTTGTGATATATCACGTAATACGGCATGTAGTCTGGATGGGGGCACGGAGAACAGATATCCAAGCTGGAGTGCACTCCGTGTGTAAATTTCTGTAATTGCCATTGAAAATTACAGCTCGTTTCTGTTAGTTTAGGTGAATCGTATTTTGATGGGTCTTTTTTTCCAACGGTTTACTTTTCGAAATTTACACAGTAAGTTGGAGAAAACAAGTTCGAGCCTGAGTGTCTGTTCTCTGTGGTATAACCATGGGGTGGATCGCTCAGCACACTTTTCTCCTGTGCTATGTTTTTAGTGTGTCTACAATCGTTGCAATATTCTGGGAGTTCCCATAATGTGCCGAAACTGTTATTTTCTACTGAGCCTGGCAATAAGGCAACGGGTAATGGCCAGCTTGCTGGTTTCTTATTTCTATAAGCTCAACTGTCAAAAGTTGAAAATCGAAGTGCCGCAGTTATGAAACTTATTTCTCTAGTGTGTAGGACATCGTGGCTGGCACAGTGTTCTAAGAGACTTACCCTTGGGTATAACTAACAATCAATATGAAACTAGCGTTTTGAAAATGGTTCACTGTTATAGAACCCATTGATCAGAAGTACACCTAGCAGTCTGCACCTTCACTGTGTGTTTTGACAGAACATTTGAGGGTGTGTTGGTGTGAATAACGTTGTTAGGGGCGAATCATCAAGGTTGGAACCGAGGTTGGGACCGATGTGCTGGTACTTCCTGAGCCTCCATTTTCTCTTGACTATCCAGCCGCTGATATTATCAACAATCAATATGCAACTAGCAATTTGAAATTGGTTCACTGTTGTAGAACCCCTAGGCACAGAGAACAGACATTGATGTCCATATACCCTTTCTTAAAAAACGTGTGTAAAAGTAAATATAGGCAGCCGGTATAAAAAGCAAATGCAGAGAAAATAAAACAAAATTTTTCAGGATATGTGCTAGGCTATTTATTGATAAACATTAACATGACAGTTATCGCACAACTGCAGCGCCGCCTACCAGGAGCATAACGACATACATTTGAAATGTCGGTTTAAAGTTTTACACAAGTAGCAGACCGAAGATGAACGTCTGTTCTCTGTGCCCTAGGTCCGAAGTATACCTTGAAGCCAGCACCTGGCTTTACATATTTGCGCCTTTGTTTTGATTTGCTGTGTTATTTTGACAGAAGATTTGAGAGTGTGTAAGTGTGAGTTCATTATTGGGGGCGCATTATAAAGCTTGGGACCGATGTGCTAGTACTGACTGAGCCAAGAAAAAAATCTTATTTGTTCCGGACCTACTGGTCTTAGAGTTAGTCTATTAGGCTAAGTGGCCTTGAACGCACGCACCCTACAGCGCCATTTAAAACAAAGGAGAGCAAGTAAGTAGGAAAATCTTTTGGAGGAAAACAAACCATAATTCCTCTGCATGTGCTAGAAAGGGAAAGGTGATTAAACGTCAAAAAGCCTAATGGTATTACCTTCATCGGGAACTTGATGTGGAAGATATATTTTACGTCAACGCCCAGCTCCTTGATGAGGGGCGTGCACCTTGTCCGCTGCCACTCGTTACCGTCATGTGTCAAGTAGGTTTCGTCATGCATTATGACCAATACGTCACGTGTCGCTGGAAAGCTGTTTTTTGCTTCTAATCCTTCCACATAACAACGTCCAACTTATCCGTTTGGCAGGTTCCATCAGCCACTCGACCTAATGCGCGGCACGACGACGCCGCCTTGCCCTTGGTCATCCTCTTCAGCCTCTGCTGCACTTTACAAATGTGCAGCACTGTCGGGCGACCGGAACCAGGCTGCCATTCCACGACCTCGTCTTTCTCCAGAAGGGAGAGGATGTTGATAATGCTCGATTGGCTATATCGGGCGAACACTAAGCGTCTCATAATGTCCAATTTATTCGCTTCGGGGTGGAACTGGTAGTACGAACCAATCATTGAGCTGTAGTCAACTGTATTTGCCATGACTGCTGCAAATCAACTGATAATGCTGTCCACTCGCTCTGTACACAACAAGCCTACGATTGGCGATGCATAAATAGATTATTACCAAATAGCAGGGTAATTGCATTGAAAATGTCTAGAATCAGTCCATTCTTTTAATGCATACGTCAATGAAATACTTTCATTATTAAAGAGTCTCCCTGTAAAATATGTAATATGCTTAATGGATGTTTCTTTTTTGGTCGATCGTTTTGAATCTTTTGAGCTATTCAGTTGTACAGTGGAAGAAAACAATCAACTGAGCAGTCAACTTCTCTCGACGCAGGGACTCCCCTGTCATTGTTTTTAACTATTTATATATTTGATGATTCAGTTATTTATTTATCAATTCATTTAATTATTATTAATTTCTAATTATTTGAAATAATTTGAATTTGCCCTGTGACAAACTAAAAATGAAAGCGGGCAACGCACCATATACAGTACGCTGTGAAACCCTTTATTCATCACGTTGCTCAGCGTTGAAAATCGGCTAGCAGTAGAACGCAGTCTATTCGCTCGGAAAATAGATATGTGATGATAACCCAACTAACATTTTTAGTTGCCTAAGCCGAAGTTAAGAACTTTTAAGCTGTTTTATAATTGCATAAACGCAAGTGAAGCTGAATAAGCTATAAGCAGAATTAAAAAATCGATACAGTACTTATACGTAATGTAACACAGCTTTAACACAACATTTAGCTCTAGGTTGCATACTTAACAAAAAAAAAGCCCTTATGCGAACAATGTTTGTCTGCATTTACACAGCTTGTTTATGTAGCTAAGAAATTATTCGGTAAAGCTTTTGAATTATCATTCTGTGTTCTTTTACACAGTTTTATCTGCTAGCTTTGTTATAGCTTTTCAAAAGCCTTTATATTAAAAATACCTTAGCCGCTATACAGCTTAGTGATTATAGCTGTATAGAATGTTGTATAAGTACACTGAGCAAACAAATAGAGAGTAATTCATCGAATATCGTATGAAATCTTGCCAGAAGACATAATTGCAAATTTTATACGATTCCCTAATGGAAAGAAGTTCATATGACGATCATATGAATATTTTCCTCACATGAAAAAAAAAGTTGCAATCGGAATTCGAACCGTGAACCTCGGCATCCAGAGCCGAGCCACAATCCCACGAGACTATACCACATCAATTAAAAGTGTATAAGAGGCATGCTTTCGACCAGTGCAACAATAATCATTTCATACGATCTCTTATGGAATGAGCTTTAGAGTCTAAACTACACTCAGGAAATTATCCGTACGATCGGAACACACCATATACAAAGCAAGTGTCCAAGTACCAGCTATGGCCTATAATGTGCAACATACACCGTATGTCACATATCAAACCAACGATAATTGGAATATTTCACGGCAAATCTAAGCCCCTTACAGTCAAAAATTGTTTGCAACCATTCGTCGATAAACTGGTTCCTCTACTTTTAAACGGATTAATTTTTAACGTCCAAATAAATACGCTGCGGATCAGGTGCTTTAACATTTGTTTACTTCTCGGGTCGCTACTACTGTGTTTTTATCCGTCTTTAATTGGATTTGTTGTGTCCAAAGCAGTGTCGTTTAATTATTAATTGCATCGTTCGTCTTTACGGGATGAAAGTTTTGGTGTAGCAAGTGTTAATATTGTGAAATTTTGTTTCTAAACGATAGCAATTTTAAAACAATTGTGTATACTTGCCGCGCGGTTTGTTGTTTGTGTTCTAGTTACACTTTCCCGCCTACCGTAGTTTCGTTTATTGTGCCGAAGTTTGTGTTGTGTTGCCAAATCCATCAACGGTGATTGAATCTCGCGCTTGATGCGCCACCTGTATATGAAATAGCTGAACTACAATATAGGCGATCAATATCAGTTCAGTTTAAACTCTACACGGGCGATTTAAAGCAATAGGGCATTGCATACGACGTGCAACAGTTGATGTGGTATATTTAGCGTGGCCGAGTGAATAACGTAGCTTGAGCATCTCCACCGCAACATGTCGAATTCTGCCTGTGATCACTGTGCGAAGCCAATAAAAGGTGAGGAGGATTCTGTCACCTGCATGGCCTTCTGCGAGAGGATGGTTCATCTGAATTGTACTGGCAATAAGACAACGAAATTGAACAAATCATTCGTCAAAATCGTCCATGAAAACCCAAATCTTTTGTGGATGTGCGACGAGTGCGTGAAGTTAATGAAGATGGCTCGATTCAAAACTTCCGTCTCTTCGTTCGGTGAAGCAATTAATGCAATTACCGAAAAACAAGAGTCCGTGCATGCTGAGATAAAAAAGCAATTGGCTGAACAAGGTCAACAAATCGCCCAGTTGTCAAGACGAATGACACCTTTAACACCGATGATGCAAGGACCTAGAGTCGCTGATCAACCTACTCCGAAAAGGCGCCGCGACGAAGAGCTGGCCATCAATAAGCCGCTTCTTGGCGGTACTAGGATCGTGGCCGACACTGGCGTGATAACCGTCCCTGAGCCTGTTGAGCTGTCTTGGGTGTATCTTTCTCGTATCCACCCGAGTGTCCAACCGGAAGCGGTCGAAAGACTAGTGAAAGATTGTTTAGAGGGCATTGACACAATCAAAGCCGTTCCGCTCGTAAAACGAGGGGCTGATAAGACTCGCATGAGTTTCATTTCATACAAAATTGGGATCGATCCCAAGTTCCGTGAAATGGCATTGAATGCTGAAACCTGGCCGAAAGGATTAATGTTCCGTGAGTTCGAGGATCATACCTCAAAAAACTTATGGCAGCCTCACACGAATACACCTACCATTCGGATATCTCGAGAAACAGGAGGGTCTGCAATTTCGACACCTGCTTCCGAAATGGATCTCCATTAACCCCAAAGCGAATGTCACACTGTAATCAGCGCCGCAACACACTCTGCTCCAGTTTGCCAGAACGCACTGCCTATCACCTCATGGGGGACCTCGAGCCACTCGACCCAGTCGCGCCTGCTGCTTCCTATCAACATCATCGCCCTGTTTCCTGCCATCAGAGCCGTTCTGGCCCTGTGGTCGAGTCTGGTGTAGGGGTCTCCCAAAAACCACTCTCAGGCAAGTACGTTTTCGTTAGAAACAGTTCTCTACCTGATCAATCCTCGTGTTCCAGCGCTTCTTTGAACTCCGTCGCACTTACTACCAACTGCATCGACAATGATACTCCGATGGGCAATCCTTTACTGTCTGTACCGACCGACAGTCAGTTCTTACGCTCAGACGTCGCATCCAGCTACTGTTTGCCAGAACGCATTGCCTGTCGCTCCATGGGGGACCCCGAGCCGCTTGACCCAGTCGCGCCAACTATTTTCCGCCAACATCATCATGTTTCCTGCCATCAGAGCCGTTCTGGCCCTGCGGTCGAGTCTGGTGTAGGGGTCTCCCAACAACCACTCTCAGGCAAGTACGATAAAATTTCCACATCTTCGCTTCCTGAATTCCATCGCGTTTCCAGCGGTGGTTCATCAATGAAAGTATCAAGTCGTCACCCATCCGGTCATCAAAACATGCAGACAACGGAACGCACATCACACAGCTTGATGGAAGCCCCCAAGCCAGTCGACACAATCGAGATCCGCTGCCCTTCTGCTGTCTGTTCCAGTCTTCCAAGCCGTTCCGTTCCTGTGTTCGGTGGTGAGGGGGATTTCCAACTTGCCGAACGCACGTTACCCCCGTTCGTACCACTCATCCAGCGGGACGAAATGACATCTGTTCACGTCAGCGAACCTAAGGCTTCACGCGCTATGGCTAATCCAGATTCAACTTCTTTTCGTCCAGGTAATGCTAGAATTAGTATATGCCCAGCCGAAGTCATGAATGGTACTGCACGTCAATCAAGGAGCTCCAATTTTCAGATCGATTCAAATTCAGCTATACCTGCTTGCAACAATCCGGCCGAAGATGGTGCTCATCAATTAACAGTGTACTACCAGAATGTTCGGGGCTTACGCACAAAAATTGATGAAGTTTTCGTAGCTGTTTCGTCTTGTCACTATGACGTCATCGTTCTTACGGAAACGTGGCTTGATGATAGAATATTCTCTGCCCAGCTTTTGGAGAGTTATACACCGTGTACAGAACGGATCGCAACCATTCAAATAGTCGTAAATCACGTGGAGGGGAGTGTTAATTGCTATCTCAACTAATTACAACGGCTATGTCGATCCCACCCCAGTGAACGTTTCATTGGAACAGCTGTGGGTAAGGTTAAGGATGCGTCGCTGTTCTATCAGTATTGGTGTTATTTATCTACCACCCGATCGCAAGAATGATTTACTCAGCGTAAATCACCATATCGAGTCTATTGAAGCAATTCATTCAAATCTGGGAAATAACGATCATGCTATTTTGCTTGGCGACTATAATCAATCGGGTCTTGTTTGGAACACACCTAGTAATGATCGTCCTTCCGTAGACGTATTGCAGTCAAATATATCTGCTGCTTGCGCTTCGTTACTCGATGGATTCAGTCTGCATGGTCTGTTTCAAGTTAACCACATTTACAATCAGAACGCTCGAATCCTGGATTTTGCTCTGGTGAATGAAAAAACGCTTGCTGCATGCCAGATTGAAGAAGCTGTAGAACCGCTTTCTCTTCTTGATTCGAATCATCCCGCTTTTGTTATAACGGCAACTTTCTCACAGCCAATTGTATTTGCAAGCATTCCGGATGACCGAGGGCTTGATTTCCGTCGTGCCGATTTTGAGGGATTGAAAGAAGCTCTTCGTGAAACTGACTGGCACATCCTGGAAACCACGGAAGACATTGATGTTGCTGAGGAATACTTCACTAACGTGTTGAAGACCTACTTGGTTGATTTTGTGCCAATGCGTAGGCCGTCTCTAAGCCACCTTGGGGAATGCACATTTACGACGTCTCAAACGCCTAAGATCGAGAGCACTACGAACCTACTTTCAGTCTCGTTGCCCTTTCGCCAAGCATCATTTAGCACGTGCAAGTACTAATTATCGCACGTATAACCGTTTCCTTTATAAGCGCTACTGTATACGCACTCAGGAAAATCTTCGCCGACAGCCACGACAATTTTGGAAGTTTGTTAACACTAAACGGAAGGAGAATGGATTGCCCGTTGAGATGTTTCTGGGTAACGAAGTCGCCACATCCGCATCGGAAAAGTGCAATTTATTTGCAACTCACTTTAGACGTGCTTTTTCTGATTCTCCTTCGTCTATACATCAAATTGCAGACGCTTGTAGAGACACACCTAGGGACGTGTGCTTCCTAAATAGCTTTGAGATCACGACCCATCAAGTAAACGCTGCAATAAATAAATTGAAAGACTCTGCATCCAGTCCTGATGGCATACCGTCATGTATCCTTAAAAATGCAGCGAAGAGTTAATCTCCCTCTCGTGAAACTGTTCAACATTTCATTACAGCAGCATGTATTTCCTGGAAGTTGGAAGACGTCAGTCATGTTCCCTGTGTTTAAAAAGGAGATCGACGGAACATCGAGAATTTCAGAGGCATAACTTCGTTGTGTGCTTGTTCAAAGGTTTTCGAGATCATAATGAACGAGGTACTTTTCAACTCGTGTAAGAATTACATCTCTACGGATCAGCATGGTTTCTTTCCCAAGAGATCAACCTCGACAAATCTCATACAGTTTGCCTCGTTTTGCATACGCCACATTGATGCGGGCGCACAGATTGACACTGCTTACACTGATTTCAAATCTGCTTTTGATCGAGTTGACCATGGGATACTACTTGAACGCCTACGAAGAATTGGTATCTCTGCGGACCTGGTCAGCTGGTTTGAATCATACCTTAAAAAACGTAGGCTCACCGTTAAAATAGGATCTGAATCTTCGGAAGCATTCTCAAATTCATCCGGCGTACCACAAGGAAGCAATCTTGGCCCTTTGTTATTCTCACTCTTCATTAACGAGCTTTCTACCGTACTACCATCTGGTTGCCGTGTGTTTTACGCTGATGACGTCAAAATCTTCATGGTCATCAAAACCATCCAGGACTGCCATGCACTGCAACTGTTGTTAGATCGGTTCGCTGGTTGGTGCACCCGAAACATGCTGATGTTAAGCATCCACAAATGCAACATCATTTCATTTCATCGCAAGCTCAATCCGATCACACACAATTATGCAATGAACGGCCAGCCTCTCGAACGTGTTCATCAAGTTCGTGATCTTGGTGTCACTCTGGATTCGGCACTAACGTATCGATTGCATTACGACGATATTATCAGCAAAGCGAATCGACAGCTGGGTTTCATTTTTAAAATATCTAGTGAATTTAAAGACCCTCTCTGCCTTCGGTCTTTGTACTGTGCTCTGGTGCGGTCGATTTTGGAATCCAACTCTGTTGTTTGGTGCCCATATCAGGCAACATGGACAGCTAGGATCGAAGCAATTCAACGAAGATTCGTGAGATATGCCCTGCGTCGCCTACCGTGGCGTGACCCGTTGAACCTTCCACGATACGAAGACAGATGCAGATTGCTGGGACTACAGACATTGGACCATAGGCGAAATATTGCGCAAGCTGTTTTCGTTGCCAATACACTAACAGGTGGAATTGACTCACCGGAGCTATTAAGTCAGCTCAACCTCTACGCTCCTGAACGAATGCTTCGCCAGCGGGACTTCTTGCTGCTTGAACCCCGTAATTCATTATATGGACTTCATGACCCTATCCGCTTCATGTCAGCTAGGTTCAACGTTGTGTATTTTTATTCGACTTTAACTGTACTTTGGCAACATTCAAGCGCAGACTAACAGAATGACATACTACGAGAAGGATATTTGATGAGGATAATTGATTGACGACGAGGACTGCTCCGAACTAAGGATTTCTTATTTTATACTTTGACTATACTCTACGTTTGTAATCCTGTTTATTTTAATTATGTTTACGAATGTGCAACTAAGCAATGTTTTATATTGTATTGTATTGTTTTTTATTGTATTGTTTTGCAAAAGATACGGGGTTTTTACGCCAAATTAAAACGGCTTTTCCCCGTCATAAACAAATTCATTAAGACCACCTTAGGTCAGATGGAATATATATAATAAATAAATAAATAAATAAATCTGTGACTCGCTTGGACGAGCGTATATTAAAATTCCTGTTTCCCTTATTGACAGTTTCCCTTATTGATGACGACCGTTTCCGTTATTGTTACGACAATAACCCCTATATTAGACAACTATAAACTAACAATCTCCTAGATAGATTTAACAATATGTCAGATGGTAAAAGGCCAAATAACAATATGCTGAATAGGTGGTTAAGTTAGATTACCATAAAAAGATGGCAATTTTCACGAACAAAATTGTTGCTGTACTCTATGTAATAAAGTTTTTATATAGGGTAACGGGATGTAATGTTAGCCTAGCTCCTTGATTCGGCCTATGTACCAAATATGTCATTATTTCGGCGATAATCAACAAAATCATGTTGCTATCAGCATGACCGATTTATTTCAAAGCAATTGAGACATTATAAATCAATATAGATTTGTTCACTTCCGCGTACTTTTCGATTTCTTTAACTTCTTAAATACCATGGCTTTACTGGCCTAGCCGAACAGATTATCTACACGATCTTCGAATGATATAAATTTGCTGAAATTGAACCTATAAACCAAATAATGCAGCCAAGATGTACAGAATATTGTCACATGTTATAAACTAACAGGTCACATAGCTAAATTAACAATGATTTAACAAGAAAACGGTGGACCTAATGTTAGGGACATATTTTTTTCTATGTTCCTAACTATGGCCTGTTGTATGAAAAGCGTAGAAAAATGTTGTTATTGGTAACATTTACGATACAAATGTCTGAGTTTCGGTTAAATGTTTTTCATATGGCTCATTTTAACACAAGCTAAAGGAACAAAATCTGTGTAGAGTGAATTATAATGTTTTGATACCCGAATGGCCGCTAAATCATATGTAAAAATTGCTTAAGTGTTTTTAAGCAGTTTAAGCTTAGTTTGATTTGGGAAATTGTTTTTTTGGGTGGAGCGAATACAGCTGGCAACGCTTTGAATGAGAAAATCAGCAGAAAAATCTTACCTAGACAACATTTAATAACAAATCCATCGAATGGGACGAACTTGCATCCATAATTAGACCCAATTTGGCACCCATAAACCGACATTACATCCATATCCCTCGAAAGCTTCTGACTTTATAAAACGAGTTGTGTAACTTTTCGTGATACATACTACCAGATAACTTATTGAACATATGTTAGCAAGTGTATAGCCAGTTAAATTTTGTTTCCAGCTCAAATACTTTATGAGTTATAATAAAAATTGTAATCGATTGTTGCATATTAGGCTGAGTTAAGGGACACATACCCTAATCCAGACCGATTGCAGACAATAAAACCCGCATTAATCCACCGATGGTGAGACTGAACCCTTCTTACACTTCAACAGAATAACGAACTCAAATGTGGCCAATAATGTACTGGATAGATATTTTCATTCGAAATCCCAGGAAGATCCAGGAACATTCGATATGTCATACATTCAGTTTATAAAATTAACTATTTGTCAATCCTGAACGTATTGTTCATCGAAGTGATTAACATATTGCCATTAATAGTCTTTAACAGCCTGTTTATGTTAGTTATATAAAAGGGGAAATTACATAAATATTAGCAATTTCATATAATCAGTCCATAGAATGAATTACTAGATCCTAAGCGTCAATTTTGATTATCGATATGGATTCAAGATGCTTAATAAGTACATGTTCGTTGAAAATAGTAAATGGAGACTTTGTGAAATTTTCGAATATACTCGTTGCAGTTCAAAACCAGACCACTCGAGCCAATCGATGCTGCTCTAATTCTATAGAGTCGCATAGTGTGGCTAGTCCGCTGTATGTGCTATACAATGCACCATATGCGACACAATAGAATGCAAGAGGCATCGATTGGTGTGATTGGTCTTGTTTGGTTTTGCACTGCAACGAGTATATTTTCATCTCACAATTATGTGATCTCAGGTATTGTTTTGGTCATATCTCTATGGGAACGTTCATTAATTACGTCACGCAAAAATTGACTTTTTTTAACCCCCCCTCCCCCCCCTTGTCACGTTTTTTGTATGGACCACCAAATTTTTTTGTATGGATCGTCACGTTTTCTCAAACCCCCCCCTCCCCCCTTACTGCGTGACATAATTAATGAACCTTCCCTATGAAGGATTATCCAATCATAATGAAATTTTGACCAGTTATTTGGAGATTTTATAGCTTGGCACCAACAAAATTAAAATCAGTACACAAATAGCTCAGTATGTAATCGGAGACTAAACTGTTTGATTACTATTATAATAGGCCGTCAAGTACTGTTCCGTTCATATCTTCGTAACGAAATGTCCGAATGAAAAAAAAACCAACGACGTTCTATGGGAATGTTGTAGCTTCAATTTGCCGTGAACAGAACTGAAATCGGTTCACAAATGGCTGAGAAACCGATGTGACATTATTTGTAACACACACACACACATACACACACATACACACATACATACATACACACAGACATCTGCTCAGTTCGTCGAGTTGAGTCGAATGGTATATGACACTCGGCCCTGTGGGCTTCGGATAAAAAGTCGAGTTTTCAAGCGATCTTAATACGCTTCTATTGATGTAAGAAGGGTAAAAACGTTTCAATGACAATATGGCATACATTAACAATATGCGTTAATGTAGAGGTTGTACGGTTACAATGAGAATCTACTATTTGATAACAATAACATGAAATGTGATAATATATCTTATGCCGTCCACACTACAACCCATATTATTTGATATAGAGTATCTTGATATCAAATGTCATGCACAGAATTAACAGTGAAAACTATATGTATAGATGCTGATATCAAGATACGCTATATCACGTAATATAGAGCGTAGTGTGAACGTATTATTAGATTCTAAATATAGTTTATAGTACGTGCACACTACTGCTTATATCACGTGATATAGAGTATCTTGATATCAGCAAGTATACATCTAGTTTTCACTGCTAATAATGTACATGTCATTTGATATTAAGATACGCTATATTGCTTAATATAGGTCGTAGTGTGAACGTACTATTAGACTATATAGCAAATTGTTTTTCGTTATGCGGGTTACTATCAAGAACAATATTAGTTGCCAATATAACAATACAATGAAAAGGCAATATTGCCGTTTGCGTCGAAAATTTTATTGTCAGTTCAGCGCCATGCTTTGCGCCACTTCCGTGGTTTCTTTAATCTGCTTCTCGTTTTCAGCGTACTATTCTTTGGATCATAAAGCAGTGTACGCTGTTGACGCTAACAAGATTTAGCAAACAATAGAGGAGGTGCAAAGGATAGCGCTGAAATTACAGTAAAATTTGCGGCGCGATGGGCAAAAGTAGAATGTATAATCACAGTATTATATTTCAGATGCGTAGAAAAATTTCCAATCCATTGGTGTAATCAAAATAAAAATCGATTCATTACGGACAGAGCTAAAAGCGTTTTACATTAAACAAATTTTATTACAGATTTTAAGTTTGCCTAGCTTTAGTTTTAGTAGCTCCTCAGTATAGTAAAAATAGACGCAGTCCTACGTCTAAAAACCAGTCGTGTTTGTTTCAGCACATCAAAATATATGACGCTATTATTTAGGTGATTGTTTCATGAATATTCTCAGTCGATATATAAGATCCATTTGCCATGTTTAGAGAAAGTGGTTTACGAAGTTTTTTAGTTTTCTTTTGGGAAAGGAAGAAAATCAACATTACTTCCAACACTGTACTTTGCAAAATACGTAATGTTTGTGTGAGCAGTTCGTGTTCGTCAATCGTCATGTCAGTGCTGATTGCTAAGTCATAGAGTTTTACGTAAACACGTATTTTCGCTCCATTTTATCCTTAATTGGCATAAGATTATTCCTAAATTCTAATAAAAATGGCTCGTCAAGTTACAAAGCTTGGTTATTTGAACATCAAGAAAACTCTGTTTATGCTATGTGATCTGCAGGACAAATTTCGACCGGGTATGAAAATGTTCGACCCTGTTGTTAAAAATACCAGCAAATTGGTAAGTGCTCATCATTATGTTGAGTAGGCTCTTGGGCTTTTACTGGCTGAATATTAGCTTTTATAATCGTTCTGAGATAAGTTCTCGATTGATTAAAAATATCACCGGCTGAGGTGTGAAAGTCCAATGTATTTACCCGGCACCAATAATGTTCAATCAGTACTCATACCACTACTCTTCATAGGTTTTAGGAATGGTTTTCATTACTGAATTTTCAAGCACTGCACACCTTCAGTGATAAGTTTGGTTTGAAGTTTCATTGCATTTCAAAATATTCTGTATGCTTTTAATATCCCATTGACCAGGATTTTTAGCACCATCGGTGAAAATGTAATATTATTTTCATACACAACCATTCTCACTGTCACGGTATGAGTGTTGTGTGTCGTGTTGTTATAAGTTTGCTTCACACGAATGTCAGAATAAAAAGCGAAAAAGACCATGAAATCTGCATCTGCTCGAATAGATCATTGCACCGAATGTATTAACCTCACTTTATTGACAGTTCAGGGAGCTTGTTTACAAGGTGTTAGAATTTGAACCGCTCAAACAAAAATTTGCATTTACTTATTCCGGACTCTGTACGATAAGATTCGGGAAACGATGTTAAAATAAGTACTGGTGTCTGTTTTCCTGCCGTTTTACTTCAACCGTAATAAATTTAGAGCACAAAATCTCAAACCGATCTCACCGAAAATATTCCAAGTCCAAGTAAACAAGCTCCCTGAACTGTCAAAATTGCATTGATGACGCCATCGTGCAATGATCTATAGCACGAAAAAGTGCATTTTTGCCCGATTGTATGCAGCTGTCAAACGCTTGCTGTTTGCGTGTTGACCACCAAGAGCGCTGATGTGTTTGAATATTTCCCCGGGTGATTTCGAATATTTATAACGGTTTATCCACGTGTTAGTGGACTGTATCTGTAATTCGGTAAATTTACCAGTTTTACCTAAACCAGAAGTACAATCAGCGGTATATGAATTCTTTGAGAAGGCACCAGCTTAACGAGTTTTCAAACTTCGCAATCGCATAGCGAATATAAACAATGAAAAAAAAAATGTATACTCGAGTACTTTTTGTAACAAGTAAATTTATCAAAACTCTCAGCACCCTCACGGAAAGTAGCATCACCGTCATGTTAGGGAAATGTTATTCCTTGTGTTGTTAGAAGTTTTCATATTAAGGAAGTTTCAATCAAAACATCGGAAGAAAACGAGCAGGCGGCCGACAAAAAAAAACTAACTATATCAATAAGCCGAAGTTGATAATTCAAGCAAAACAATGCATTAGGTCCTAAGTAACATTGAAAGACTCTCTTTGTCGACTTTCTCCTAGGCTGACATGTAACTTGTTCTATACAGTACGGTAGCATAAAGTGTGATTAGTGATCAATATCCAAAACAAGTATTCATTACTTTACAACTAAACAATATTTTATCTTTGCATTACAACGAAACAGAGAATTAGGTTATCCTGTCCCGCTGGTAAACAAGGATACACTTGTCTTACTCATATAATGAAATCGACAATACATAGCATTTTCAGTAGCGTAAGATGCGAAACAAGATGAATATATATTTGGTAATAGATGATATTTGTTAGTTAAAACTGTAGATGATTTGGTCAAGCAACACAAACTAATTGTTCAACCGTAATAAATCCTATTAGATTTCAGTAGCTTAATATGCAGGAAGATAACAATTACAATAATACATTTTTTCCAATAAAAAACCACAAAACATTGACATTGTGTTCTGCCCACATTATTTTTCAGCTTCAAGCTGGCAAAGTGATGGACGTTCCACTGATTGTCACCGAACATTATCCGGAGAAGTTGGGCAACATCGTTAAGGATTTGGATATCCAGCACGCTAAGGGAGTTTTCCCCAAGACCCTTTTCAGCATGATGACTCCGGAAGTTCAAAACAAAATAAAAGAACTCTTCCCCGAGAACTTGGAAACTGTCGTCCTCTTTGGATTAGAATCACACATTTGCCTAGAACAGACTGCAATGGACCTCATCAACAATGGATATACCGTTCACGTTG
Organism: Aedes japonicus; assembly: GCA_034211315.2. NCBI lineage: Eukaryota > Metazoa > Arthropoda > Insecta > Diptera > Culicidae > Aedes > Aedes japonicus. The sequence continues at coordinate 54,274 of JASCZW010006813.1, read as the reverse complement.
CGGCAGATTGTTCAGTGTCTCGTACTCAGGAAGACCGCAAGCTAGCACTGGAAAGACTGAAGCAATATGGATGCTTCATTACCACAAGTGAAAATATAATTTTCAAACTCATGAAGGATAAACAACACCCAGCATTCGATAAGGTTAAGGGATTAGTGCGTGAACCATCGCTAGATACCGAACTATCCAAGCTCTGAATGTGAAAGAAATGAAATTTCGAATCATCAGGAAAACTAATTGTGCATTTAAAAGTTTTATAACTGGATTTGTCTAACATATTGTTGAAAACATCAAAATTGAAATTATTAAATAAATGATTAGATGCTAATCATGCATATTTAGGAGCTTAAGAATAACAACCATTCCGAAAAATGTTACTTTATTCATCCAAAATCCCAATCACTTATCAAGTAAATTTATTGAACATGCAACTTTTTGAAATTGATAGAATGCCTACAGAAATGATATGCTAATTGTTTCCATATTAAACCCATGTTCTTATATTTATCCTACGCTGAATCAAAATATTAGAGATTAGAGAGATTAGTTTTTTTTCGTAATAATGTTTAATAACAAAGATAAACATCCCAAACTGTTCCACTAACGTGTGAATCCTTTGATTTCGAATGTCTGCGAGTGATGAAATTAATATAGGATCATCTTCTCATCATACACGATTTAAATCTCAAAAAGAAAATCTTAGGGCCTTATTATGAGTGTTGGTGAAACCGAATCCCATAACGATCCCGAAACGATGAAAAACTCACGTGCAAATCAAATCGGAATAGCTGTTTTTATCACCGGCGGCACGGGTGAAGTGATGTAATAGGCCCTGAATCTCCATGTTATAATCATAAATTGGTAACATTTCCGCTTGAGAAAAAGAGATCGGAATCAATTCTATTACGTTCTAAATGTAGGCTGGCTCTCATAAGCAATTCGATGAGAGCCATGGAATGCGAGGTTGTTAGCTCGACCTCTCCAATGGATTCATCACATATCTCTTCACCCCGTTCGGGAACTCTACGGCGACGGGGAGCAATGGACTCGTGTCGTAGTTCGGAAAGCGTCCCCCAACGATGGCCTACAGCAGCTCTGGTGATTGCTCGATTGGAGCCACCGTTCCTCTGGTTTTGGCAATTACTACCCGATAGGCGTCACCCCACGGATGCGTATCCCCACGGAGGCTCGCTTGCTGGCCTTTATCTCTCTCGTAGTGCGGCATTCGCGGCAACTAACGCCCCTCTACGCTCGATTCTGTCGGCGTCTCACCGCGCTCTTTGCACCTCCGTCTTGCGTGGAGGCATGTTCTGTGGAAGTCAGCCAATACACCGGCGATCTTCCATTCCTCGGATTGACTTGCCTCGGCATGGTCGCATCGCACGCTGGAAGTATCATAACGAGTCGTTTGCCGCAAGGTTCCCGGCTACACGTAAGTTTCGTTTCCTCTCAAGCGCCTCTTTAAAAGTCTCTAGGTCAAAGAAGGACGTCGTCCATCTGCGAGCGAATGAAGTGGATGCTCCTCCTTCCACACGCTGTCTTGTATTGTGGATGATACAATAACAAACCGTCAAGTGGTCGCTATGGGTGTAGCCATCATCCACCTTTTAATTATTTAGCAGTGTAGGACTGCTGAAAGTTACATCGATTATCGATTCCGCTGCGTTTGTATTGTAGGTACTCTGGGTACTCACGTTGGCTAGGTTCACATTGAGCCTAGCCAAGGATTCCAGAAGAATCTAGCCCCTGGGGTTGGTAAGGCGGCTCCCCCGCTCGAGCGCCCAAGCGTTGAAGTCCTCCGCTATTACCAACGGGCTTAGGCCAGTTAGCTCAGTTGTCTCACGATAGAGCATGTTAGAAAACTGTTCAATCAACCATCTTGGCGGCGCGTAGCAGCTGCAGAAGAACATTCCATTCACTTTTACAACCGCGAAGCCTTCGTTTATGGTAGACACAACCTCCTGAACCATAATGCCGCCATTGACCTGTCCGCAATCCAGTTGTTGTTGCCGGCTGGGATGCGGTATGGGTCAGAAATTATGGCGATATCCGATGACGACTCGCGAACTGTCTGACACAGCAGCTGCTCTGGGCGGTCTCACAATGATTCAGGTTTGGTTGGGTTACCTGCATTACGATTGGCTCGTTGAAATACCCTTAGCGGCTAGGCACTTACCCCCCCCCCCCCCCATGACGTGCTAATTGTCCGCCCACATCAAGTATTAGTGGGAGCTTTGCGATCCCGCGCCTTCTTGCTTGTGCTGCAACACCATCTGTTTGCACATGTTCCTGCTATCTGGGCTTTTGCATTCCTAGGACATGTGCCCGCTCTCTTTGCATCTGAAACATGCCTTCGGTGGCTGGTGTAGGCTAAGTCGGCATATGGACCATCCCACCGTCACCTTCGCCCTTTTCAACGCCGCGGTCGCGTAGACTGCAGCTACCCTCATAGTTGCCACCTGGGTCCCGAGAGGACCCTTCTACAGACGTATTTCTGCGGCGGCAACGTCGAACTTGAACTGTTCCTTTAGTGCAGAGGAGATCTCGTCGACCTCAGCGATCTCGTCCAGCCCAACAAACATCAGTGTTGAATAACTGCTTGTTCAAACAGATTTGGAGAAGACATCCAGCTTTCTAGAAGAAATAGCTGAACAACTTCTCCAAATCTGTTTGAACAAACAGTTATTCAGCATTGATGTTTGCTGGACGGTTCTTACAAAGGATCGTCACCTGCAAGACGAGGGCGCGTACCTCCCCACCCTCACCTAAGGCTTGTCTTGCCAGGACTCTATAAGCCGGGCCCTTTAGCTCTGTCGTTTTCTTTAGCTCCATGAGCATCTCGCCGGTACAGCGAGTACAGCGAATACTCCGCACATCAGAGTACTTCGACGCCTCGGTCTTGACAATGACGGCCACTCCACGGTTACGCCTGCCTGCGCCTGCGGTGGCCCTGTCGTTTTCAATTTCTTTTTAAGTCCTGTTTTTGGTCCAGCGGCTATCCTTGTCACGCTTGGGGTCGTCGCTCGTCCCCCTCTTAGCTCTAGCATCTGTTTTTGTGCTAACAATCAAAAAAAAACTGCAGTCGTCGGGGTCGTGCCGCTCGGACCCCCTTCGGCGCTTGAGACAGCTCGCGAGCTGGATGTCGCACTTTTGGCGCTGGATTGCCGGCTTGATCGTGCTCATATACCGCCAATGGCCCAGAGCAGTTTTAGTGATGTGAAATTTCTGTTTTACACTTCCCAAAGGCTACATGTGATAGCAAACAATTTCCAATTACAGGTGTTTTTAGGACACAACTACTAAAGTTACACGGTTATGCTTCTCTTGTCGTCATTTACTTTAACAACCTCAGAGAGGTTACCCCGGTAATATGTTGCATATACTGATCCTCTTACAACAGCGTGTGTTGATGATGTCCCCATCATAGATTCAAATACATTTAACTAAAATTTTTATGTTGATGCATTCTAGTGCGCTATATCCATGGTTAACAAAGAAGAGAGAAAACATAGGTTCTCTAAAAAGCAACAGTGATGCCAAAGCTGCCGCTCAACAGCGAAGCATTATTAATCGTTGAGTACTATTGGACATATATTTCTTATTGCACTATCATGCCAGACGATGAACAATACGATCATACGCATATATAAACCTCAAGTGGCTGGAAGAAACATGAAATAAATAGTAATTTAAGATCATCTAAATATGAAATAAATTTAACTCAATGTTCATTATCACATCCTGGCAACAAGCCTAGATGTGAGCTGGAGCTGGTAAAAACATTGCCTCCGGTACACGCAAACAAATGCAAAATACACAAAGGCAAAATTTAAGTGAACTTCTTCACCAGATAGGTATTCTATGGTATTTGATGGTATTCTATGATGTATTTTAAATCTTCAAAATGGCAGTAATAAATTGGGATTTATACATCGAAGCTTTTTGCCCGATAAATAGAGCTTATGTTCTTGTGGGCTTCAAATGGTGAGTTGACAACTTGGCAGGAGGGTGCGACCGACCTCTGGTCCTCACAAGTTCCTACCTCACGCCTCCACGAGTCATATGATCACAAAAGACTGCCAGCTGAAACATGGAGACGCTGGTTGGCGTAGCCTGGGCAATGTTGTCAATCCGACAATAGTGAAGTGAGGGGGTGCGACCGGTACATCATATCATAATTTTCCATTCTCATATCTTTCAGGTCTTCCAGGTCGTCAGGTATTACAAAATAATTTACAATTCTAAAATTCTTTTTTTCATGGTGGTCATACATTGCCTAAATTTTCTGGTTCATAATGGATGCGCAAGTTTGTCTACAATTGCAACAAAACAGCAGTCGGCTCACATGTAATTTTCAATTCATATTACAATATACCCTCACTATATATTTTATCTTATAGGGCATTGTTTATTCATAGCCTAATTCTGTATATTTCATTACATGTATTACGCCAGAAAGGTAAATTTCTCTCAGGTACCATACAGTTTAGGAGAGGAGGTCTTGCGGTTATAGGATGATCATCTTCTGGTAGAAGCAGCAGTAAGAATGGGGATCAATTTTCAGCTGTATCTAGCACCGCCGGAGTGGCCTTCTCGAAAGTAGCAATGGATGTATATATAGATGTGTAGATACTAGTATGTGTTATTATATGATGCATGTTTTTTACAAGCTCTAGCATATTTTCATTAATAGAAATGTTGACGACTCTCTCGACCACTCAACCTTTAATTCCTTTATTATATTTTCCATTAAATGGCGTAATATGACCTTAACATTTCAGTACACGATCATCAACTACTATTTGAGCGGTTCAGAGGAACACAGCTGTTCATCATTATTAAATGCATATCATAAATATAATATTATGGAAGAAGTAATAAAATAATTAATAAAATTTTAATTGCTTCAGTTTGGTGATCTGGCCGGTATAATTATTTTATTACATTATATCAAATAATAATCAAAATTAATAAATGCTCTTCATTCCAGAAGGTTATATATCTATATGTCATGATTAAATACGTAATAATATAATATTATGGTTTTATATACAATTGAATGCTTTATTGATATTTATACCTCAATGAATAACAAGATGACCTTCACATTCCAGAGATACAGTCACCCATCAGTGATACAAAGTGGTACGAAGCTGCATATTATTATTACTGCCTTAATATTATTATTTCAGCAGGTTAATTAATTTAGTTTAACATGTGTTCCCGAAGGGAAACCAAAATTTTCACAGCAGCCGATTGATTTTCAGCAACGCTTAAAACTATAATTTATTTACTTAATTTACAATTTCTTCCAATATAACTTAATCTATTACTCACAAGAAGTGGTTTCCGCTTCCACTATTTCCTCTTCTAATTTCCCAGTCGATCTAAAGCCGATATTGGGTGCCGCTACCCTACTGGTGGATCGTATGCCGATGCTATTTAATGCACACTATAAGTTTTCAATTAGCCTGTCGTTCTGCTTATTCTCTATCCTTTTCACTTACAGGATAACTGGGATAACGGACCTGAATTCCCTTCCGTTTACGGGTTTTGTTTTTCTCCGGTATTATCGAGAAATTATCCGAAAATTATTGCGACTGTGGGGGATATTGTTATGATCAATATTTTGTATAACTGTACACTAATTAATTTTTTTTTTTTTCAGGTGCTCACCTACGGAATCTTGCTAGAATATTAAAAGTTGCTGTATTGATTTAGATCCTGCTCACTGACTTATTTTGAAATAAATCTGCACTTCACTTGATTAACCTTTTTTTCCACTGTCTAATTTGATACAATAGCAAATATCTGAATGTTTTGTCTATCCAAACAGGTGCTTCAATATTCCCTTAATACTACCACCACCAAAGGCGCGCCAGCTGTCATGCTGCGCCTTACATCTGTTCAATGCGATGTCACGCCTTAGCTCTGTTCAAGCGGCGTCGCAACACCCCAGGCCGTAACATCCGACATTCTCGGATTTACCTTACCTCCAACGCCGCTAAATTCACCACTCCTCGTCTCTGAATCTTACCATCAGCCGTCCTCACGTCCGCTTGTCGAATTCGTCCATCTGTGCCCTTGGTCACCGCTTCGATGACACCTCGCCTCCAGGACTTCCGATTCTTTCCGTCAATTACGAATACCAAGTCGCCCTCGCTTGAGCGGCTTCTGCTCGTCGAACCATTTCGTTCGTTGGTTGATGGTCGGGAGGTACTCCTTACTCCATCGTTCCCACATTCGGTCTGCGAGCAACTGTGAGCGCTTGTGCATATTCCGCAGAGCTTCCGCGGTATCCGTCGTTCTTCTAGCCATCGTTGACTCCGCCCCAGACACTGTTCCCCGGAGGAAATGGTTCGGAGTCAGTGCTTCCGTTTCGTGCGAGTCCTGTGGTAAGTAAGTCAGCGGTCGCGCATTGATCATGTCGGCCGCTTCTGATAGTGTCGTAACCAGGATCTCGTCCGTCAACTTTCTTCCATCGTCGAGTGCCCGCATCGCCTCTTTAACCGACCGCATCATCCGTTCCCAGACGCCTCCCATATGTGGAGTTCCAGGTGGAATAAAGTGCCAGGCGGTAGTCGAACTGCTCACGGTCTCTGCGCAGTCTTGGTTGATGTTCTCCATCTTGACCATTTCGTTGTTCGCGCCGTGAAAACAAGTTGCATTATCGGAGAATATTTGACTTGGCCTGCCGAATTTGCTTTGGAAACGAGTAATGGCCATCCGACACGACTCGGTCGTTAAACTGTGCACGACTTCCAGGTGCACCGCACGCACAACCAAACAAGTGAAAACGGCCACCCACCGCTTTTCCTTACGCCGCCCAACTGTAACTTCCACCGGACCCAGGTAGTCGATGCCGACGGAGCTGAAAGGCCGAAGATGGGGAGTGACTCGTTCAACCGGAAGAGGAGCCATCCTCGGTGTTCGCGGGCAACATTTGTTGACCTTGCACCAGATGCATTTTTTCACTACCTGCTGTATCGCCGGACGCATTTTCGGAATCTGGAACCGCTGTCTCATCTCGTTGAACACGGTCTCCGAGTTTGCGTGTCCGAACCTTTCGTGATAGTGCTGAATCAATTTGTGCGTAACGTCGTGGAACCGTGAGAGGATGATTGGGAACTTCTTGTCGAAAGAACACTCTTCGGAGTTCGCAAGCCGACCATCCATTCGCAATACACCTTTGTCGTCCAATACCGGTGAACTTTTGTACACCGGGCTGCCTTTTTTCAATTTTTCTACCTGCTCTCCCGGCTGGCGCTTCAGATTGTTTGTGAGCGCACTCATTTCGTCACGAAAACTGTCCCATTGTGCCTGCCGCCAGAGAATCGTTTCTGCTTGCTGGAGCTCTTCTTGTCCGAGTGGAGCCTTCACCGACGAGTAGTTTACCGCAGACGCTTCAATCATCCGCCGTTGCTTCGCCGTAGCTCGTGTAGTCACTATCGGTTCTTCCCTCCGCTTTCGTCGGCAGTTGGCGATAAAACGCACTACACTGGCTGTCACTCGCAACAGTTTCTTCCAATGAGAGATCGGTTCGACATCAATCACTCCGTGAAACAGTACAACCCCTCTCGTTTCTAACTCCGTCTCTTCGATCTGGGATTCCTGTGTTGGCCATTCTTCTTCCGATCGATACAGGAAAGACGGCCCGTGGAACCACTCACCTTCACCTTGCAAGGGCGGACCACATTTTCCCCACTTAGTCAGCACGACTGCAATGTTGAGTTGGGTTGGAATCCATCGCCAATCTGCCACCTTCGTTAGCTCTTGTATTTCTCCGACCCGAAAAGCAACGAATTGCTTGTAGCGGTGTTGGTCGGAATTGAGCCAGCTGCACACCGTGCGGGAATCTGTCCAGAAGACGGTACGGTTAATGTTGTAGGAGTGGGTGCCCAGAACGGTTTGGCTCATTCGGGCTCCTAGTACCGCTCCCATCAACTCCAGACGAGGAATCGATTGGCGTTTTATCGGTGCCACTTTTGCTCGAGACATAACCAGACTGCAGTGGACTGCCCCTCTGATGACCACTCGTAAATATGCGACGCAGCCGTATCCGAGTTCGCTGGCATCGGTGAATATGTGTACTTGTAGGGAATCAATTTCGGCGGACATCGCACCACCGAGATAACACCGGGGAATGCGGATCTCCTCAACTTGTGGCAATAATTTTGTCCACCGCTTCCATAGATCCCAGGAATCGAGGTCGATTTCTTCATCCCAGTCGCACTTGGAGCGCCAAAGATGTTGAATGATAATTTTTCCATGGATGGTGAACGGCGACAACAGTCCAAGTGGATCAAAAAATCCCATCACGCAGCTTGCGACGAGTCTTTTGGTAGGCCGCTTCTCCTCGTATAGGTACGGCATTACCTCTTCACGTTGCTTTGTAGAAAACGAGAATTCATCCATACTCGGGTCCCAAATCACCCCCAGAACTCTCTCCTTCGAAGTATGTTTATCGCAGCCGAAGTGCACCGGAGCCGCCGGTTTTGTCTCTCCCAGATTTTTCAGAACTTCCGAAGAGTTGGACACCCAGTTTCGGATTTCGAAACCAGCCTTTTGGTGAACTAGTCGAACATCCTGGGCTAGCGAGACTGCTTCTGCTACGGTGTCGACACTGTCGAAATAATCATCCACGTAATGTTTGTGAATGATGGCCGCCGCTGCTTCGGGGTATTGTGATGCGTACACTTCAGCATTCAGATTTTTCACAAATTGGGCTGAACAAGGGGAACAAGTCGACCCAAATGTCGCTACATCCATGACGTAAACACTTGGCGGAACCTCCGGCGTTTTCCGGAAGATGAATCGCTGTTTCTGTTTATCCTCGGTGCGAATCTTTAGCTGGTGGAACATCTCCCTCAAGTCTCCCCCGAACGCAATCCGCCGTTCGCGGAAACCGAGGAGAACCTTGATCAGCGGTACTACCATATCCGGTCCTGTAAGCAGCTGTGAGTTAAGGGAGACTCCTTGCACCGTAGCTGCGGCATCCCAGACGAGACGGATCTTTTCGGGCTTCTTCGGGTTTTGGACGACGTTGATCGGCAAATACCACACTTGGTCGGGAGCGGTGGCCGCCAGTTCTTCAGCGGTGGCGAGATGTGCATAACCTTTCTGCTGGTATTCGTCGATCTGTCTGCAAACGTTTTCTCCCAGCTCCGGATTCTTCTCCAGTCGCTTCTCTAGCTGCTTCATTCTTCGCAAGGCCATTGGATAACTGTCCGGGAACCGTGGGTCGTCTGCCTTCCAAAGTAATCCAGTCTCGTAGCGATCGCCGATACGTTTCGTGGTGCGTTCCAGTAATTCCCGGGCGCGTTTCTCCTCTGCTGTTTCTTGCGGAATCATTACCACCGATTCTTCTAGGGCGTAGTGACTTTTGAGAAGCTCGTGTAGGTCATCGTTGGTGATATGTTGATGGTAGCCAAGATAGTTACCAACCGCCACCGCGGTAGACTGTCTTGGTCCGTAAACCGTCCACCCGAGGTTGGTGCGGACAGCAATTGGCTCCATTGGCGTACCTATCTTTGCCTCCAGTGGAGCGAACGAATGAATGTTGTTCGCCCCGATTAGTAGCTGGGGTTGTCCGTCGTAGGACTCGATTGGCAGTCCTTTCATGTGGTCATATTGTGCTGCAAGTTCCTCGCAATCCAGTTTCTGATGCGGCAACATCAGCTTTCCAACCGTATGAACCGTGTGCAGCAGCAACTTGTCGCTGGCCGCTGGACTTGTACCCGACGCCCACAGACTCATTCTCTGGGACTCTTCCACTCGTGAGACATTTCCGGTCCATTTGATGGTCAGTCGTTCTCGTATTCCGAACGCGCCTAAGCGATCGGCAAGCTTCTTTTCGACCAACGTAACCGAAGCACCTTCATCCAAGAACGCCAATACAGTCGCTGATTTTTCGCCGCAGTGTAGTTGGACTGGAACAATCCGGAACATTACTGTGCAGTTTGTCCGTATGTGCGCATTCAACCCGACCACATTTACCACCGGATGCATCAGTGGATTGTGGAACTCTCTGCATTCGCCAATGTTGCAGCGGATTTTGAATTTGCACTGTCCTCCGTGTTCGTTGAGGCAGACGTGACAAAGCTTCTCCCGGTTCACTAACTTCAACCGCTCCGAATACCGCAATTTCTTAAACTCCGCGCAGTGTCGCAGGCGATGATCAGTAGCTCGGCATTGTTTGCACGGTTTGAGCTTCCTTTCCTCGCCGGAGTTAGCCGCCAAACCGCTGCCTTCATCGTGATAGTACAGCGCGCCTTTCTCATTCGTCTTGCTCTTCCCGGCCTGGAAGACTCTCTTTGACTGGTGCGATGGTGGAACCTCGACGTCTACGTTGGCTTCACAGGCATCGGCCACTATCTCCATAAGAAAATCCGTTAGCGTTCGCAGCGTGGTTTCGCCGCGGCCTCGCCGATAATGGACCCATTCGCGCTTCTCACGATCCGGAAGCTTAGTCACCAGCGATTTAATGAGCAGCGGATTGACAAGGTGTTGTCGCAGGTCGGCAGCCTCCATGTGTCCGCAAAGTTGTTCCACCGTGTTTCCGAATGGTACGAAACTCCGTAGATTGTCCGGTTTCGGTGGCTCCAACCGATTCACCTTGTCCAGCAGACTTACTAGCAGCTGCTCTGGGCGGCCGTAATGCTGTTGGAGCTTCTCGATGACCCTCGGGATGGATGTCGGAAGAAGTAATTGGCCCGACACTAGCTCGAGAGCATCACCTTCGAGCGCTTCCTGCAGTCTTATCAAGTTTTCATGATTCATGTAACCGCAGGCGTCGTTTGAGGCTTTGTAGGCCGCGTAGAACAATGGCCACTGTGCCGGCTTGCCCGAGAACTTGGGAAGTTTATATGTTAATCCCTTTCTCGCAGCCAACTGGGCTCTTGTCGGTCCGACCTGCGGTCGCCCCAATCCGTCTTGGCTCACCTTCTCGTTCATCTTCCTGTTCGTCTGCAAGGCACTTGTTTTGGCCCTTTCCTTCGCCGCGACTGTAACGCGCTGGTCTACTTGATCCACAGCATCTGATTCACTGTCTTGATCTTCGTCGCTGCTATCATCCTCATCGGTATCTTCGTCTTCCTCTCCTGCGTCGTTGTCGTCGTCCTCAGCTAGTCGCTTGACGTTTTCCTTCGTCAGCTCCAACACTTTCCGGTCAGTTTTGCCGAAGGGACCCGCCCATGAACCGCTTGCTACGACATTTGACTCCAACATCTTCGACGCCGGACTACCCAAAAGCTCCGCTAACTTTTCATCCATGGCCGCCATCTTCATCGCGAACGACTTCTGGCTCTTTTCCATCCTTTCTATCTGCTCCTTCTTCTTACGCAGCATTTCCTCTTGCCACGCGTTCTGTTCTTCTTCTTCTTCCGCGCGCATCTTCTCCTCCATTTCCATCTTCTTCCTCTCGAATGCGCGCTGCAACTCCTTTTCCTTTTTCCGCAGTTCCATTTCCGCCTCCAGCTCCTCCATTTGCCGCTTTTGACGTTGTTCTAGCGCTCGCACTTTCGCTTCTACGCTAGACGTCCCAATGCGGGAAGTCGTACTGGATTTGTCGGACTCATCCACTGGCTTCTTGGAACGAGTCGACTTCTTGGCGTCCTTCTGCTTTAGGTACTCCTGAGCCTTCTCCTTACAGGCCTCGTTTTGGCAGTACCACTTTTTGGAGCAATTTGCCCTCCGCTAATCCCACGCAGCGGGTGTGAAACCATCCGGAACATCCATCACATCCGACCATCTCTTCATCGCGTGTCGAGGACCACAGATCCACATGGAGTTCCCGTGAGATCCAGCAGGGTTCTGTCAACGGCTTCGGAATCGGAAGTCATATTGTGGACGAGCTTCTCGAAAGCGACACTTTGTCACTTCTTTTTTAAGAATGTTCCCGAAGGAAACCAAAATTTTCACAGCAGCCGATTGATTTTCAGCAACGCTAAAACTATAATTTATTTACTTAATTTACAATTTCTTCCAATATAACTTAATCTATTACTCACAAGAAGTGGTTTCCGCTTCCACTATTTCCTCTTCTAATTTCCCAGTCGATCTAAAGCCGATATTGGGTGCCGCTACCCTACTGGTGGATCGTATGCCGATGCTATTTAATGCACACTATAAGTTTTCAATTAGCCTGTCGTTCTGCTTATTCTCTATACATTTCTACTTACAGGATAACTGGGATAACGGACCTGAATTCCCTTCCGTTTACGGGTTTTGTTTTTCTCCGGTATTATCGAGAAATTATCCGAAAAGTATGTGCGACTGTGGGGGATATTGTTATGATCAATATTTTGTATAACTGTACACTAATTAATTTTTTCATTTCAGGTGCTCACCTACGGAATCTTGCTAGAATATTAAAAGTTGCTGTATTGATTTAGATCCTGCTCACTGACTAATTTTTGAAATAAATCTGCACTTCACTTGATTAACCTTTTTTTCCACTGTCTAATTTGATACAATAGCAAATATCTGAATGTTTTGTTTATCCAAACAGGTGCTTCAATATTCCCTTAATACTACCACCACCAAAGGCGCGCCAGCTGTCATGCTGCGCCTTACATCTGTTCAATGCGATGTCACGCCTTAGCTCTGTTCAAGCGGCGTCGCAACAACATGGTTATCATAGGCTCGTGAACTCCAACTATTACATAATTTAACTAAATATCCTTATATAATTTTTGCTCTACTATATAACATATTATTATTACATTACATCTATATTTATATAAATATAATAAATACTGGGTTGGGAGGGAGCACCAGGGTATCATTCAAGCTGAAACTGGACGATGGTTTGATTGACTGCCTGAGTCTAGGAGGGAACAAACAGTATCATTTCTTATCCTGCCGATTCGAGTGTGGTGCTGCGGCCCTTCTTAACGGAAGTGACGCATCCTGCTTAACAAGCTTCGTGAGTGATGTGCGAATTGTGTTATTCGATTTGTTGGATCATATCGTTGGAAGGAGATTCTTAATTTCCCGTGGATTTCGTGTAAGTGTCTCTGCTTACGGGTCCACCCCTCCGTTTTGGCCCTTCATACAGCGATAGTGCGAATTCAGATCAGTGGCCCAATTTGATCTTGCTGTTAAGTGGAGCTGCATCCAAGCCAAGGGCTAGAGGGGATGGTGGCTACCATACATACATACATACATAAATAGAGCTTATGTTCTTGTTATCAAAAGTGAAATAATTCGGAAATTGTAGGAGTTTTAGACGTTTTTTCTAACAATTGATTAAAACCGTAAACCCTGATTAAGCCGTTCCCTACCCTACAGCCTCCTCCGTGCTTCGCTGTTTTCTTGACATTCTTCTCCAAAAGCTCCTCTCCTGTTTTCAACTAAAACCTACACTGATAGGCAAAATAAAGTGCCCACCTCTTCGTTTTTTCAATTTCTCTCATTTACTTGGTTCAAATTAAAGTAAACAGTGTGGTTTTTTTTCTTATTTTACTTTTTTCATTCTTTTTAAGTTCCACTTATGGAATACTGAAAAGAAGGAGTTTTACCAACAATCAATATGCAACTAGCGATTTGAAATTGGTTCACTGTTGTAGAACCCCTTATTCCGAATTACACCTTGAAGCCAGCACCTTGTTATACATATTTGCGCCTTTGTTTTGATTTGCTGTGTTATTTTGACAGAATATTTGAGAGTGTGTTCATGTGAGTTCATTATTAGGGGCGCATTATTAAGCATGGGACCGAGCTTGGGACCGATGTTCTAGTACTGACTGAGCCAAGAAAAAAATCGTTTTTATATGGGACCTACTGGTCTTAGAGTTAGTCTATGGTTTTACTTAAAGAAAAAAATCAATTTGTGTTGAAAAAAAACAGTGACAAAATAAAGTGCCCACTTCAAAAATCGATATGTTTTCGATTAGTTTCCATTGGAAGACCCCTCGATTGTTTATGTTTTGATATTTTGACATGTTTTGAAGCATACGGCTAAACTTGGTGCATTTGTATACGTGATCGCATTTGATTCAATTGAAAAAAATGGAGAACGCAGTGCTTTCGAAAGCAATTCCCTTGTGTATCCGAAAATTGGTCGTTCGTGATGTGCAAAACGGTGAATCGCACCGGGCTGTCGCTAAGAAGTACAGAATCAGTAAGGCAGCGGTTGGCAAAATTCTTCTGAGGCTTAAAACGTTTGGATAAGTGGTGGATCGCCCTGGCAGAGGCAGGAAGCGGAAAACGGATGCGAGAACGGACACCAAGATCATGCGCGAAGTCAAGAAGAACCCGAAGGAAACTGTCCACGAGATCCAGGAAACCCTTCAGTTATCAGTTTCCGGTCGAACTGTTCGCCCATTTATCAGCAAGGCAAACAATGCCAAACGGCTTAAGTTGGCTAAGGAGCATGCTGATAAGCCCCTAGAGTTCTGGAAAACGGTTCTCTGGACGGACGAATTCGAGCTGTTTAACCGAAAGCGGCGGGTTCGTGTTTGGTGCAGATCGTGAGAGGAGCTTCAGGAGCGCCACATCCAAGGCACGATGAAGCATGGAGGAGGAAATGTGATGGTCTGGGGGAGTTTTTCGTGGGGTGGAGTGGGAAGCATTGTGAAAATCGACGGGATAATGACGGCAGATTCTTACATCAACATCCGGCGAAAAAATCTGGAGGTTTCGCTGATCCAGACGGGCCTTGAAGAAAGTTCATTCCAGCAGGACAACGACCGAAGCATACTGCCAAGAAGACCAAGTCTTTCTTCCGGTCTTGTCGGATCAAACCGCTGGAATGGCCTCCACAAAGCCCGGACCTCAATCCCATCCGCGAGGAATTTGTGGGCGATTCTCGATGCCAGGGTTGACAAAAATGGTGTTACAAATAAACATAACTATTTTGAAGCCCTGGAGTGCGCCTGGGAAGAGCTAAATCCACAGCACCTAAAGAACCTGGTCGAGAGCATGTCGAAGCGCCTGCAGGAGGTCCTGAAGGCCAAAGGAGGACACATCAATTATTGAAATGCTTTTATTTTACTTTAATTTATGTTTTCTGTAGCCTAAATGAAGTGGGCACTTTATTTTGTCACTGTTTTTTTTTTTTCAACACAAATTGATTTCTTTTTCTTTAAGTAAAACTCTTTTTTTTGCAGTTTTCCATAAGTGAAACTTAAAAATAATATAAAAAATAAGATAATAAAAAAAATACAGTGTGTTTACTTTAATTTGAACCAAGTAAATGAGAGAAATTGAAAAAACGATGAGGTGGGCACTTTATTTTGCCTATCAGTGTAGATCGCTGTTTTTTCGGAAGTACTCAGAGACAAAGATTCCTTCACTGCTCGACTTGTCAACCATGTGTTTTGACGAACTGTTCTCATGATTCTTGCATCCTGCCGCGGCGTTGTCAATCGTTTCCGTGCTCTATCAACAATTGAATCGAACTGCTGGAATTCTTTCCAGTTTTATAGCACTGCCGGGAAGCATAAACTGAACATTTTTGCAACTTTGGCAGCCTTTCACAATCAGATGTCGTACTTGCAGATATTTTCATGTGTATTGACTATATACTTTATATACTCTGTATACTTTATAATTGCCAGTACTGAACAGTATGAATTGCCTGCTGGAAGTTGCTGCCTTCATTAAGAAGTATCACGCGAATGTGGGTATGGTCTTTTGGTACGGTATTCGGAGGATTTTCGTAGAAGGTTTAATGAATGTAGCATTTTAAGAAAGTGTGAATTTTCTTTTGTTGTTTTTTTTCATCGCCATGCAAAATGATTCCTTTTGAAAAATGCATGCTATAACATGGGATATTTCATGTCATAAATTTTCACATTTTCATTAAAAAATTTCAAGAATCATAAATTAAGAGATAGAAACCATGACTTTATAATTCCTTCGCAGGCAAGCTAACTGCATAACTTAGTTCGATGATCGGAAACATATGTCGCCGTTTCCAACTAACCGTTAGGGCACTTGATGTACACCGTGTCCAATATATTCTCATACAAAATAAAACTCTATTTATTTCAAATCGGTAATCCAGATTTTATTGATAACTTTACCCATTATATTGCAATGAAATACTGATCAACTACAGCATATGTTTTGGAATAACACCGCCTTTAACCTTCTTGACCAGCTCCAGACGTTTTTCGAAACCGTCACAGGCGGCACGCATTATGGCTTTGAATTGGTTCATATTAGACGCTCTGTGGTCATTTACCTTCGCCAGCATGTTTGACCATACGAAATAATACAAGGGATTCAGATCTGGTGAACTGGGAGGACATTCATTCTTGTCCAAAAAGTCGGTCAAATTTTCTCGGCACCAGCCCTGAACGAGATTTGCAGTATGCGATGGCGCTCGGTCCTGCTGAAACACAAAGTGATAATCTCCAAACACCTCTTTCTCCAAAACTTCCGCTATATAATATACGGCATTCACTTTAACGCCTTTTTCGATGAAAACCAGTGGTAATTTGCCGCGCTTGCAAATTCCTCCCCAAAACATCACTGACGCAGCATTTTGGAACCGTGGGAAATTCCTATCACTCTCTCGAACAGTTCTCGAAGAGAGGGCCCACAATCTGTCGTTCTGGACATTTTAGGATTGTTGCAAGACGAATAACTTTTCGTCGGAAAAGATAAATTCTTCCGCACCGTGTCACGACAAAAGCAGACTTGCTCTTTCGAGTCGTTTCTGCTTGGAATCCGAAATCATTTTGCAGTATATTTTGCATTGACGATCTCGAAACATTCAGATCTGCGGCCATTTTACGTACAGAGCGCTGTGATTTTCATCTAATCCGTTCCCTGACCACTTTAACAACTCGTGCAGTCCGCACCGTACGAGTACGACCGGATCTCTTCCGGTCATCCAACGAGCAGGTGTCGCGGTACCATCGGATGGTTCGGTACCCAAAATCCCGCTTTATCCGAGGTTTTTCAAATTTCTGCTCACCTTTCAAAAACTTTGTTATCACCACAGCACAAAACTCCTTCATCGCTGGTAAAAGATAAACACCGAATGAAAACAATCGGACATAACCTAAAAGCGTTTGTATAAATATAGTGCAAAACTACACCAACACATACGTGAAGCATGTTGAGTAGTTGCACGACACCAATGCAAGGAAAAAGTGTATGAGAATATATTGGACACGGTGTACTTAGATTCGGTTTATATGTTTGCCCATTTGTTTAACAAGTCGATCAAATCAGACATTAAGAAAATCCTTGTAGTAAGGATTTGGTCATAAAACTCGACGCCTATTAGGTCCACATGATAAACCAAGTACACAAATTTGGATGTGAATAAAACGAGTTGTACTGCAAAAAAAGCTTTACTAACCACGTATTTTTTTTTTAAATATATCTCTACGCATTAAAGCAATGCTATTCCACAAAAGAAAACCCACTTTATGAAATAAAAACAGATTTATGAGTGTTCATCCATAACAGAAACTTAAAAGCACCAACTAAACGGCGGTTGGAACAAGTTCTCTATTTTTACTCAAGGAAGACAACTTCGACTCCCACTGGGACAACGGAACGGTAAAACGAGAGTGAATTGTCACTTTAAAGAGTGACACTTTATCACTTTCCAGCACCGGAGCTTCCTACGACGTCAAATCGATAAGTACGGTTGTGCAGCTCCAGGGTGTTAGCGGGATATATTAAAGCCAATCCGCATACCATCATCAGTGCGCAAGCGTATCTAAACGCTCAAACAGATTCCCCGAGGAGGAGACGATCAAGATTTATCACCTTGCCACACTTTCAAGCTGGGCACCATCATCGATGCCCGAAGGAAGCATAAGGGTACCTACATACAGGACGGGAATTCGTACGCATGTGCTCATGTTCAGAGCATGCAAAGTGTGGAACCGCAATATGTTTAAGCTGATAAAAATTTGCACTGCTGCTAGTGCTGCGACCGCCGTTGTTGGTTGAATGGTGGGTGAATGTGAACGCAGTGTGTGGCTTCTAAAACGCGGGATGCATCACGGTCTTTTCCTCATTGCCCGAGTAAAACCTGGCTATCAAGTTTCGGAACGGTAAAATCAACTTTTCCAATTCATAAAAGTCATAGCCGTTCGGCATAAGACTTAGATTCGTTTGGTGCAATCACTGCAGGATTCATTATAGACCAACCAAGCCGCTTGCACGGTAGGGGGAGGTCTACTGATCCGGAATATCGGAAGTTAGGTCACTGGGAATGAGGGAAAATGTTTCACTTTCACTCTAACGGGTCAATCAGAGGATTTATAGGCTTCTGTATACGATCAGATTTTGCTATAGATTTTGATCGGCTTGGTTGCACATTATAGGTCACCCAAAGAGTCTAAGTGATGGGGCTTAATCAAATATATCGTTTCGCTATTTATTTCGATAAGGAAAACAGAAAAAAATATGTTAAGAGTAGTATTTGAGACATGGGTGTCTTATTGATGCTGAACCACGTACCACGTCGGTTTACGTTCCCCGTCTTTTTTAAAAGATGAATTACGTCAAGTGAAAGTGAGAGAAAAACAATTATCTTATAAAGTATAAATTCTATGCTAAAACCATATGCGATCTTTACAGTAATTGGAATGAATAAACCAGGTTTATACATTGATAAGAATAAATCAAATATTTGCATTCCAATGGTAAATGAATAAAATAATAAAATATATGAAAATCAACATTGTAAATTGTAAAATGACCAACAACTCATTAGGAATCGCAAAAATACAAATTAATCAATAGTACTATGTGAAACAACTATCCATCTTGATAGACCTTAGTATTCCAGTAATGTATGAGCCGCTTAGTTAGTGCGACAAAATGATGCAAAAATTTGGAATCTGTGTGTTCAAAATTGTACATAATGAACGGGCTAAATGAAACATCACACTATTTTTATAATTGTAAATTATCAAGCATAAACATAACAAAAATAAAATCTATCCAAGTCACATAAAAAAGCATATTGTTTCACTTCAGGATTGCGATTTTTAAATTTTGAATAAAAAATATTCGAAATATATTCTTCAATAAAATATTCAACACATTCCTCTAACAAAACATAATTCATCTACTTTCGCGAACCGCATTCCGAAGCTAGCCTAGATAGCGCAGCCTAGTACAATTAAAATACGATTGAAGTAACCAATTCCCCGTTCCTACTTCAATGGTACTTTCCGTCCTAGTACAATCGTACTTCAATGGCACTTCAAATGTTACAACCGATGGACTTGAGATGTCAAAATATCTAGCGGTTTATTTCAAATGTTGGCAGTTGGTTGAAGTACACTTGAAGTCCGCCTTTGAACTAGGATAATCCTAGTACTAGAACTGTTTACTTCAAATGGACTTCGGATTATTCGTTGCAAAATAATGTTCTCATAAGTATATTTATAAATAAATATATTGTTTGATTGTATTTATTTATTAAAAGCTATTTTTTCTACTAACAAATACATTTTTATATATAATTAATTATGCTTATCGATAATTTATATCCAGTATTTTACGAGTACTCATGGCCGCCTCGGTTGAGCTCGGTTTTTGGTACACACTCAGATTATTTTACAGAAATCTGTAAAGTTTTACCGAATTCTCGTCAGCTGAACGTTCGGTAATCCGATTTTATGGATTTCGGTAAAATTTTACCGAAATCCGGTAAATTTTTTACAGATATCTGTAAAATTTCACCAAAATCGTATAATCGGATTACCGAACGTTCAGCTGTTGAAAATTCGGTAAAACTTTACAGATTTCTGTAAAATAATCAAAGTGTGTAGGGAGCAAACGATTCAACGTTTGGCTTACGTCGTTTGACACTTGTTTGACAGCTAATGGATAAGATTTGATCAATTCTCTGTCAAATGGCCTAAGCCAAATGTCAAATAGCTTGCTCCCCAACAGAAACCGAGCTCAACCGAGGCGGCCATAAGTACACGTAAAATACTGGATAAATCCATTATTTCGAACATGTTGGTCACGTCTTCCGGAGCAAGTGCAACAGGATCGTATGTGGGTTAGAATATTTGTACTGTCGACTAATGGCCCGACTAAAAACATCTGATAGATTTACAATTGAATTAATTGTAACCATATAATAGAATCAATAGTGTGTACAATTAATAGTAGCTAGTGACTAATTTCTGTCGAAAGTGTATTCAATGTACTTTCAACTGCTGCATCCAAAAATTCTATTTGTTTTTTTGCAAATTTGTCAAAATGTTCGCCAAAGAAGTGATCACCAGTTCGTTGCTCGCCCAGAAGAAGCCAAAAAAGATTGCCAAGGTGGTAGGGTGCCATTTGGCAACGGTTTACCACATAAAGAAGTCCCTGCAGGATAGTCCTAAGCAGTGGAAACCAGGAAGCGGACGTCCGCGCTTTGCACGCACGCCGAACGTGATCAAATCGGTCCGGTAAAATTGCTCGCAACCCGGTCGTTCCATAAGAAAACTTGCAGGAAGCCAATATTTCGGAGAAATCCATGCGGAGAATCATCAAAGAAGACTTGCATGCATCTTTCAGAGCCAGAGTGAAACGCCACTTGATTACGGACCGGGTCAAGGAACTACGAGTAACTTGTTCCAAGAGATGAGAGAAAAAATCATAATCCTGATTTCCGATGAAAAGCTTTTCAGCATCGATACTGTGGCCAACAGCCGCACGGGCCCGTTCATTTCACCGCAGAAAATGGTGAACGTTCCGGAAAAAGTGAAATTCAAATTTCAAACCAAACATCCGGCTGGTGTCATGATGTTTGGCTTGGTGGCGTCCAACGGTTTAAAAATGCCGCCTGTTTTCATTGATGCTGGAGTTAAAATCAATACCGATGTGTATATCAGTATTTTAAAGACCAAGTGCTTCCCTGTGTGAAGACCAACTTCTCCGAGGACCAAAACGTTGTCCTACAGCAGAGATGTATCACACGTCCAATCGAAACCAATAATGGTCGAACGATAACATGAAGTTTTGGCCGAAGGATTTGTGGCCCCCTAGCAGTCCAGATCTTAATCCGTTGGATTATTCGATTTGGGCATATGTTGAAGCACGAGCCTGCAAAACATCACACCCTAGTGTGAAAACCTTGAAGTCAACCATAACACGCAAATGGCAGTCAATGTCGGAGGACTACGTCCGAAAGGCATGCTCTGGCTTCCGACGTCGGCTCGAGGATGTTATAAATAAAAATGGAATACACATTGAATAAATTTGTTTGAAAGGACTTTATAAAGATAATTGCACTCGAAAATGTTGATATTATTGCTTGAATTAGTTGAAAATGGGATTTGAAAGATATAAAACAAATTTTCACATTATTTTCTGCCACCCTGTACTATCAATTGTATTGTTTCACAATTGCTGAAAATCCAAGAATGTGGAGTGAATTTTTGATGAACTGTAATGACAATATGCATTTTTCATTTATCTGATTCATGAACAATGAGATTCATGGTCAGACATAGATTTTAATGTGATTTTATATTATTGTATTGTAATTGTATGGTTATTTTTATACAGGGGCGATGCTCGTGTTGACATCGAAATGAAATGGGTAGTGGAAATGGTAACCATTTCACTGACGGGAAAAATATCCGGAAGCAGTGGACGGTAGATTTTGCTATCCAAAGGTGTGATTGGCAAGGGGGCACAGATCATACTGTCCACTGTCCAGTTCTTTTGTGATGGGGACAACAAAGCGCTGTTGGCAATCACTTTTCGGTTGAAAGTAACCAGCTGGCCGACGAAACGCTCACACTGAGTTATCCTTTCGGTGGGTAAAAGACGGCTGAAAGTGGAAGATGTTTAGTAAAGAAATGACTGGAATGTTTAGGATTTCCCAGGGGGTAAGTCACTCTGCCACGTTGTGTTTGTGTTTCAGTCTGTCGGAAGGTGTTCCTAGGTGTTTGAAGGTGGTTCTGTGTTTCAACATATCTAATTCAAAATTTATGCTTTCTGGCAACCATGGATTTTCCGACGTTTAATTAACGCAAACTAACGCATCATCTGAATCTCATCAGATGAGCGAGAGAGAAACAAAACAGTGAGAAAACAAACAATCGATTCGTGTAAGTGGTGCCAGGATGCTGAATTCATCTGTTCAGAGGAGGTGGAGTGGTTTGAAGTGGCTGTTATGTGTTTTGAGGTGTTGCTACATGGTGGCCGAGTGACTTGCCCCCTGGGAATCCCTCTTATCTCTTGTTGGAAATTCCGTAGACACGAGAAAACTTAAATGCTGACCGTTCCGGATCCTTTACCAACTCAGTTTTCACATGTTTTGCATCGAAGGCCTGTGCCGCAAGGACTGACTGTTGCGTCGAGCAATCGAGCTGGGCTGGAATTTTAGTTTTCCACCCGTTTATGTCCTTTCAGCGGCATTTCATCTTACACGACAGTGTTGAACCTGCGCCTGTCGGACACCTTTACGCAGTACATTTCGATTGCCCTACACATAACACTATTCACGTTTCTAAAACGGATGATTTGAGTCTAGTTGAACCTCTGTAGGCAGTTGACCGATGGCCTGAATGCTGGAATCCACTTCACGCCGTTTTTTTCTTACTACGTTTGGATTGAGAACCGGAATTCCGCGAGCGACAAGTTCGAAGTCTGCGCCCGTCTTAGACGTCATTGGGTGTGGTTGTGTTAAACGCTGAACCGGTTGAAAAGGAAAAAAATGCATTGAAATTCAAATAAAACAAGACAACATCTGACAACTGAGGCAATGACAGTTGATCGATTTTCAAGTCGCGAAGGAGAACGAATCCTATCTGGGAGTTTCAGGGGCCTGGCGGGCCGTCATTCTACTGTAGCCATCATCTCTTACAACCAAACTTCAAAAGATTCAATGTTTGAAAACATTATACTGACGTTTGTACCCGTAGTAATAAACGTCAGATGGGCCTTATTCAAATAAGGCCCGCAATATGATGCATACTGTCAAACGCTAGTAAATAGGATAGGGTTGCGAGGTCCCTGGGGAGTTTTGATTCACACAGCCTTCGATGTCGATGTTAAATATGAAACATAAGAATCATTTGAAGTAAATAAAAAGCATGTTTTGAACGAAAATAACAGCTTTTGAATCAAATTCAACGCTTGTTAATTTCAACAACACGACCAAAGCGAAACGCTCGTCATTGCCACGAACGAAATTCCTGCCAAATCAGGAGAAGTTCTGGGGAACTTTAACACTGGCGTGTTTTAGAGACTTCCGGAAACATCGAACTCGGTTCTCTCACGCAGTCACATACCGAGTTGCCGGGAGTTTGTTAGAACACTTTTTCTACCACTCAACTTCTTCCGATCGACAGCTAAGCCAACAATCAATATGCAACTAGCGATTTGAAATTGGTTTACTATTGTAAGGCTTGCTTCATTTAGAATTGGAACAAACTTTTGCTCATATTGTGGCGCTCCTGGTGGACTGATTTGGAAGTTCTTGGTGCCCACGTGTCGGGAATGTCAGCTTCACGTATGTATTTTTGACATTCCGCAAATCGACTGTACTTTGTAAACAATCAACATGGAAGCCGAAAGAAGGGAAAAAATTGTGCACAGTTATTTGGAAAATCCATTGTGGTCTGCATCTAGGCTAGCTAAACAGCTGAAATTGCCCAGAAATACCGTATGGCGCGTTATCAAACGGTATAAGGAAACATTGACGACGATTCGGAAGCCTCAAGCCAATCGTCGGAGTGGAACTGTCGACCGGAAACTGCGTGGTAAGATTTTGAAGACGATTAAGAGGAATCCCAATCTGTCGGACCGTGATTTGGCCAGAAAATTCGGTGCTGCCCATAGTACCGTGAAGAGAACTCGCCTCCGGGAAGGAATCAAGTCGTATCGAGCTAGCAAACAGCCAAATCGGACCATAAAACAGAATAGTGTGGCCAAAATCCGTGCTCCGGAAGCTATACGACCAGGTGCTGACCAAGTTCGACGGGTGTCTTCTGATGGACGATGAAACCTATGTTCAAGGCTGACTTCGGGCAAATCCCAGGTCAAAAATTTTACTTGACAACGGCTCGGGAGGATGTTCCAGCCAAATTTAAATTTGTTTTTGCCGACAAATTTGCACGAAAATTCATGATTTGGCAGGGCATTTGCAGCTGTGGCAAAAAAACGAAAGTTTTCGTTACAAATAAGACAATGACGTCGGAACTATACCAAAAAGAGTGTCTCCAAAAACGAATTTTGCCGTTCATTCGATCCCACGACCATCCCGTAATGTTTTGGCCAGATTTGGCAAGCTGTCATTACAGCAAAGTCGTTCAAGAATGGTATGCAGAGAAAGGGGTCCAGGTTGTTCCGAAAAACCTTAACCCACCCAACTGCCCCCAGTTCCGCCCTATTGAGAAATACTGGGCAATCATGAAGAGGAGACTCAAGACAAAGGGAAAGGTTGTCAAAGACATCAATCAGATGAAGACCTGGTGGAATAAGATAGCTAAAACGATGGACGAAGAAGGTGTGCGCCGCCTAATGAGCCGTGTTACAGGAAAAATTCGAGAATTCCTTCGAAACCGTGACGAATAATTTTATCCGTATTTTTTCTTAAAAGTATGAAGAAAACGCTACATTTGTATAAAAAAAGGCCTTGAATTCAATAATAAATAACTGAAATACAGGCAATTGTTTTTGTTCCAATTCTATCTGAAGCAAGCTTTAGAGCCCCTTGGTCCAAAATACACCTTGAAGTCAGCACCTTGCTGTACATATTTGCGCCTTTGTGTTGATTGGCTGTGTTATTTTGACAGAATATTTGAGAGTGTGTTCGTGTGAGTTCATTATTAGGGGCGCATTATTAAGCTTGGAACCGAGCTTGGGACCGATGTGCTAGTACTGACTGAGTCAAGAAAAAAACCGTTTTTGTATGGGACCCACTGCAGTCTTAGAGTTAGTCTATGTCTAACTGTAACCTGTCCATTGATTACATTGTTTTATCTTGTAAATTTAGTAAATACTGTAAATTTTTGAATTTTGAAATTTTATCAGTTTAATAATTTTGTTAATATATTTCTAAATTTTTATTTTGTTTCTCTATTTTTATAAGCATTAAATTTTTTAAACAAATTAAACAGAATTAAATAGAATGAATTAGAATATATTATCGCATGTTATTACCCATTTCTCATCTTTGACATCCCTATTCCCTCATTTGCTGTGACAATGCAACGCAATGCTGTGCGCTCTCACAGTTGACCCTTATTGAGCAATCCAACTTGAAAAAAGAAGGAAACACCGTGTGGTGATAAATCTGACAGCTCCCATGTTAAAGTGAAGGACGAAACTTTTAAAATACTTCTAGAAAATTCAAATGAAATTCTAATTAAAAGTGGTTTGTTGTATGATGTAAGAAAAACCAAAAACTTCTCAATTAAGACATTTTCAGCAAAATAAAAATAAAATAATGCCCCTATTGTGCAGTTTTGGATGTTTCTTACATCATACAACAAACTAATTTTAATTAAAATTTCATTGGAATTTTCTACAAGCATTTTAAAAGCTCCGTCCTATACTTTAACATGGTAGCTGTCAGATTTATCACCACTTGGTGTCTTCTTCTTTTTACAAGTTGGATTCTTCAATTGTCAAAGAGAAGGCTCACATACTACAATACGGAATCAGCTGATAAAAGCAGCTATCACCACTGTGATCGACATCTAATAAGGAAAAGTACGTGCGAGCCATAAAGTGGCGAAGACAGTGAATTGTATCGGCATCAAGTGGGCAAAGGCCTGGGTGTCCGATAAAAGTGAAGTCCAACGGACGGAATATTCGTGGTAAATCGGAGCCAGCCAAAGGAGCGCCGTAGAGACGAGGATTTCCGTCGAGTGGAGCGTGAAAACGGTTGGACGTTGGACGGTGCAGCAAATACCGGTAATTTTCCCTTCGCTTTTCCTATTTCTTTCCCCAATAGTTTTTGAATAAACTTAAAACGAAATGTGAAACAAAAAAAAAATATATATTGATTCAGTTTTTATTCTTTGAAGCTCTGATCCCCTTTCTTCTATCTTTGCTTACTTCAACTTGGATACGCAGTGTAAGGGGGGTTTTCCTGCCCAATTCCCCTCGGAGCCAATTAAAGACCCTGAATCCCAGGTTGAAGCCTGGAGGGGAAATAAAAGAAAGTCCCCAGTAAAACGGCCGATCTGGCTAGTTAATTCTTACAAGACTGCTTTCAACCTTGAACTGGATCAGAAAGTGGTAATTCTAATTCGGAAGAGCAAATCAATGTCGATACATAATCATGGTCAATAAAGCGGAAACCAGCGTCGGATTGATTCAATGTATCAAGAAACGGAACAACCTGAAGACCTACAGGTAAATCGTTAAACAAGTGCAGAACAGAGGCAACGTGCTGCAACAAGGGTCAAGAAAGTGTATTCGTGCGTTTTGCAGCGACTGGATGCATGTATTTTGAAGGACAACAAGACCTATGTCAAAGAGGACTCAAAAACCCTTCCAGGTCTACAATACAACACTGCCGTCGTAGGGGAGGCTGTAAGCAATGCAGACAGGTCGATCCATGAAGTTTGGTAGAAAAGTGTTGGTTGACAAGGAATATATTCCTGCTGTATGAAGTCTACCATTTTTACACTACCGGAACAACCAAAAATTGGATTAAATTGCCCAAAAATTGTAACGAAAACACTTGTCCAGATCTTCAGTATCAGAACTGAAAGTGTTCGATCATAAATTCGCAAATTCGTGAAAGAATAATATTAATTTCATCCAGTCTTCACAATGTTCAAGTTCAATCCCGTACAAAACAATCATACAATTGTTTGAATAAAACATCATTTTTTTTATATAAATTGAAAGAAAATATGTGGATAGCTTTTTTTGGTAAAGTCCTTACAAAATGAAGACTTAACTCAAATAAAATAGGATATGATTGTACTTGCTTATTATGATTGCTTAAAGCTATTTGGTAGCGAATGACTATTTGGGGGGAAGACAATTTCCATTGCCTGATTCTCTGTTGCGGGGAAATGGAGGATATTGATGATGTAACAACATCTACACAAGAGAGGAGATTCACGACATCATTGATGCTACGGGATTGGATGATTGGGGTCTGGCTCCGCTAGGGTAGATGATGTGAATGTAAAGTTTTAAAGTATTGACAGTTAATTCTTTATTGAGATAGTTGGGTATACACTGCATTTATTTTTTTGAAAATTTATTATCGCTCGTTTTGTAAGCATAGTTTTTGGACACAAAACAAATGTTTCATACATTGTAGCCATTATTCGTAGTAGCTACTCAGCAGCAAAAAGCTTCCGGTACAACTTTTTCACTCTCCGGGGGAACTTATCGGGCTGTAAGTTTATCGTACCCGCACATGATGGTGTTGCTGCTGAGTTTGGCTACAATTATTTGTTTTCCTTGGAAAGAAACAAATGCGTCACGTGCTTAGGGATGAAGCTTGTTACTCCAGCTTCATTAATCTTGAAACTTATCACGAAACATCATGGCCTAGTGAGATCAACCACTCTTCCCATTAGGACAGGATCAAATCCCATCTAAGAAACATTAGAAACAGTACACAATGAGAAACACCATTCCTCACGGGTGTGCCTACTTTCTTTCAATTTCATTTCGAGTCGATCAATCAGATCCTGTCAAACAAAACTACAATGCAATTATTTATCGACATTTTTCGAAGATCTATATATATTCGTTTTGTGTATACTAATACTTCATTTTTTGAACAGTGCATGTGGTATTTAATACGAAGCCAGCTTAATAAATAGTTCAAAACAATGAAAACAACGAACACATTAGTTACTCGTGCGGCCTGCTTCGTAGTATAATCTAAATTCCATTTTTTAGTGTAGGTGTAAAGAAAGATGTTTAAATTTGAGTACCGATTCAATCCAAAAGTGAGGATGCCGGTGGCCCACTCTCAATGTAAGATGGGGATTTTAAGCAGTTGGAAGATAATCGGTTAAGTCTGCTACTCGAGCTGACTCATTTGTGATAGACGGCAACTCAATTTTGACAGAAACCTTATCGAATGCTTGTTGACCAATAACACCAATATGGATTTTAATGGATTAATCGATTATTTTTCATCTGTCAAGTTTAAGTAAAATTAAAATTAATTCGCGAATTGGAACAGAACCTCAATAGAGAACAAACTCCTGAGTGTATATTTGGACCGATTTGATCCAAAAGTAAGGATGCTGTTGGTTGCGATGGTAGTTTACTCAGAAATCGGTCACACCCTCTTTCAGGTTGTCAACTCACCAGTTTTGCAATGTTTGTCTAGAAATAATAATTTGCATCAATTCGATTGTCGAAAGCCCTAGCAAAAAATTTCGCAACCCACAATAGAAGAATCCAAGTTGAAAAAAGAAGAAGACACCGAGTGGTGATAAATCTGACAGCTCCCATGTTAAAGTATAAGACGAACGTTTTGAAATGCTTCCAATAAATTCAAATGAAATTTTAATTAAAAGCGGTTCTTTGTATGATGTAAGAAAAATCCTAAACTGCAAAATAGGGGCATTATTTTGCTTTATTTTTTATTTTGCTGAAAATATCTTTATTGAGTAGTTTTGGATTTTTCTTACATCTATACAACAAACCACTTTTTAATTAGAATGTCATTTGAATATTTTAGAAGCATTTTAAAATGATCGTCCTATGCCTCTCATGGAGCTGTCGGATTTATCACCACTCGGTGTCTTCTTCTTTTTTCAACCTGGATTCTTCCATAGAGGAATCCAAGTTCAATAACGAAGAGACGCGGAGTGGTGATCAATCTGATAGCTCCCATGTGTAGCATACGAAGAAAATTCAACATGGAAGCTGTCAGATTTATCACCACTCGATGTCTTCTTCTTTTTTTCAACCTTGATTCGTCCATACTCTAGGCTCATCATAGAAACATGCACACGCAGAGTTTCCAACCAATTTGTATCATCAAAATAATCTAATTAAATTTCCATAATTAACGATTTTATCATTATCGCACCGTCAATGCATTTTTATTCTTTTCCGCTTAAAATTCCATCGTTAGCCTGTTCATTAATGGGCATTTATCTGGCACATTAAAATCATCTATTACCAATTACTCTGCGTTGCCACTACACCACCCAAGTGCGCATGTTCAAGCAAAAGTCTCGGCCATCATCGTTCACAAAAGCAATGGTCGTTTATGGATACCTGCCTGTAAGGGACAGTCAACAAAGATACAATAAAAAAAAGAAAAGAAAATAAAACCCACAGGAAGACCTGCCCCCATACAATCAATTCCTGTGCTGACTGTCTCTTTCGTACATAAAATTATAAAGAAAAACTTACGAGTATGATTGGTCATATAATATGACGAAGAAGTTTTTGGCGCCACTCTTTTCTATCCATACGGGGTGAAATTGAACGGGAGTACCCCGTGAAATGGCAAACGGGATACGATTATTAGTGGGAAATTTGACGAAATAATTGCAGTTTATGCACATTCGAGGTGTGCTTGCCAAAAAAAAAAAGAGGTTTCAGTTCGCAAGTTTGAGACGTCGTCAACCCAATTGCTATGGCTTGGACTGGATTCGTTCTCAAATAACTGAGAGGTGTTAATATTAAACTACTTAATGAAATGGATCATCTTAAATGTTGGTAATTGATAAGCAACTGCTGAGAAAGAAGGCACACAAGATCGATACGATGCTTGTGGGGAAATTTGCGAAGAAAAACCACGATAAGCGGTGGGACTTGAATTCACAATTTAGAACACGTTACCAATTATATACCGAATACCGTACAACGGGACACGTATTTGGATTACGGGCTTTTGCAATCATGTCGTGTCCGACTACCGCAACTTATTCGATAA
The DNA here is from genome assembly GCA_034211315.2 of Aedes japonicus. Taxonomy (NCBI): domain Eukaryota; kingdom Metazoa; phylum Arthropoda; class Insecta; order Diptera; family Culicidae; genus Aedes; species Aedes japonicus. Next base: position 24,462 of record JASCZW010006813.1, on the reverse strand, counting down.
GTTGTAGTCGTGTTTTTAATGCTTCAACCAGAGAGCACAAAATTTCTCCAATCTCTGGAATTTTATTTCAAAGGAATTGGAAGTCGGTTACCGTATAGACGCTCAAGTAATAGACCGGACAACGTGCCGCCATGTTGTATCCAAAACGAACATTTCCTCGCATTTCCCATACGATTTGACAGTTTTTTTGGTTACATCAACTGTGTGCCAGACTCACGTTTTCCGGTCTATTACTTGAGTGTCTATAGGTTACCGGACTATCGAGCTATACCTACACAGAAAAAATTCTTGTAGTAAAAACTACCATTTTACCCGACTATGCCTATCTTTAAAACTACCATGAAATTTCAGTCAAATATATTATGTTTATGGTAAAACCTTCAACGTTTGTGGTATATCTGAAAAACCTCATATTGTTATCAACTGCTCCATGGTTGATCTAATCGCAGGCATGGTAAAATCAAACGCATTTATAGTCAGGTGAAAATTGTTGGTGCTTGCGCTCAATTTAACCCTCGAAATGGTAGTTTCTACTGCGGTTTTTCTTTGCGTGTACGGGGGCTGTATGATTATAGACACTCAAGTAATAGACCGGACAACGTGATTCTGGCACAATGGATGTATCCAAAACAACTGTCAAATCGTATGGGAAATGTTCGTTTTGCATACAACATGGCGGCCTATGTCGGGTCTATTACTTGAGTGTCTATATGTACACGCAAAAAAGCCGCAGTATAAACTACCATTTCGAGGATTAAATTAAGCGCAATCATCAATAATTTTCAGCTGACTATAAATGCGTTTGATTTTACCATGCCTGCGATTAGATCAACCATGGTGCGGTTGATATCTATATGAGGTCTGTCAAATATACCACAAACGTTGAAGGTCTTACCATAAACGTAGTAAATATTTGACTGAAGTTTCATGGTAGTTTTAAAGAAAGTCGGGTAAAATGGTAATTTTTACTACAAGATTTTTTCTGTGTATGATATGTACCTGTGTAAAACCCCGTTACAACCTATATTACGTGATATAGAGTATCTTGATATCAAATGCCATGCATATTATTTCCAGTGAAAACTAGATGTATAGATGCTGATATCAAGATAGTCTATATCACCTAATATAAGCTGTATTGTGAACAGGGTGTAAACTAAAAAACAAAATTACGTATCATACAGCCCTCGTAATAATAATCTCTCTTGGTGATGCGTACACGGAAGAAACAAAGTACCTAGAATTGAGTATTTTTAAACTTAAAATTGAGTACTGTTGTTGAACTGGATAGATGGGTAAATTTGATTCTGCACATTAGGTAAACATTACTCAATGGGAGAGTACTTCATTGACAACTCATTTTTGAGTAAAAATGAAGTCATTTGCATACTTTTATTATTTGAAGTATATTAGATTTAAAAACAATCAAAATCCATAAAATTATCAAGTAAACTTATGTTTTTATTCTATCATCACGAGAAAGGCACTATATTTTAAAAGTTGTATAACATTTGCTAATCTAACCGTGCGGAAAAGTGCTCTTTTATTGGTTTTTACAAGTTTTATTGCATTAGGTTAAATTTACCCACCATAAACTTTGGATACAGTTGCTCAAATTTGAAAACTATGGCATATATTCAAATTTGGCTTCCCGCACCGAACTCCAGAGTTGGGTGAAATGAACTTAATTTTGGGTACTTTGTTTCTTCCGTGTACCTTGTGTTCAAAAAACGAACATATTATGTAAACCACGTAAGATTGATTGATACATTGAAATTTTGAGTACCATTGTGAAATTTATGATTTATGGTTTTTCAAAAATATGAAGATAAAGAGAACGATTGAAAACATAATTCATAAAATTCACACTGAAAAAGTCTGGACATTGTAGACAAAATACGCGTGTCTGTCAATTGATACACTCCAGTTTCATTTTGCTCAATTTGTGAGTACAATTTTATACTATCTCTTTTTCTTTCACGGAAATTTACTCAATTTTCGTAAAAAGTGGATCTACTCATTTTTATTAGTAGATCAACTTTTTACGAAATTGAGTAATATTTCCGCGAGAGAAAAAGAGATAGTACTACATTTTCAGGGAGGATGGTACAAAACGCACCGTTTAAGCAACATCGTTAATTACTTGGGAATGGAAGCAGAAATTTAAGAAAAAGTTATTGGTATGGTGCATTACGATGTTGTCGTTGTAGATCAAATGTGATTTAAATTCAAAACAATGGTTTTTAATGATTTTTTAAACCTTTTCCAATTTGATCACAAGATGGAACCGGGATAAGCCAAAGCGCCTGTTTAATTGCTCAATATGCACCCCAAAATGGGGTAAGACGCACCATTACACTGGGATATGATGCACCACAATATTGAGATAGCATGCACCGTTTGTAAAATGTGAAAACACGGCTATAAAAAGCTACTCATAAGAGTTGTAAAATGACGAGGTTACAACATATCGCCACATCCTCTTATAACTGTTTGGAAGTCAAGTAGCCAATGGGTATAGAATAAAGATAGAAAAACGTTTCGATATGTTGCCAACTTTTCATTATATACACGCTTTGACAAAAGAACCCAACGGAGCAGTTAAGTGTGGGAAGCCGACGTTGGGTATAGTTATGATTACTTACCATTGGGTTCAAATTACTTACTTTTGGGTAGAATTTTACCAAGTAAGTTATTTATTACTCAACGGTAGGTTGACATTATTATACCCAATGTTAACTTCCTACACGTAACTGCTTCACTGGGTACTTTTTATAAGCGTGTAGAAGTATTTAACGCCGCGGTGCGTTCTGCCTCAGTATTAGTTTTGCATAATTTTGTCTAAATATTCTGAAAATACGTGGAATTGTGGTGATTTTTTGATACTATCTTGAAGGTTTGTTGTGTACGATACATGTGAAGTGAATTTATTATTAACTATGGATATTAACGCATGGCAGAAGCTCATTTTAATATCACTATTATGTACATGTACAGTACAGTACAGTCATTACAATTTCTTCAATTCTGATCTTATTTTGGTGTGCAATAAGGCACTAATACTTCAAAATTTTGAGTTCTGCTATTTTATTTAAAAATGGATAAAGTATCATTCCATTAAAGCTATAATTTTGAAGATTTGAGCATATATATTGAGTAGGTCATTCTACCCCACCCAGTACGTTTTGTACTGTTCTCCTCTACTCAAAAATTGAGCAAAATGAAACGGGAGTGTAAGCATGATAATGGAATCAGATGGAAATGTAGTCGGTCCCACCAACGGATTATTTCGGGTTGGAATTTTTTCGACTTCTCTGGGCACAAGGTTGCGGCTTATCATTTTTGACTTATCCATATTCATTTGCCGATAGCTCTTCTCAGAAGCTCAATTTCAAAATATAATGTATGATGAACTTATGGAGCTTGAGTAGACCTACAACTTGGTCTAACAATACATAGCTCTATCTCTTATATCTGAGAAATAAGAGCGTATATTCGCGAGTGATCTTCGCGGTGATATTCGCGGTGAAGATCACGCGATTATCATCGTGAAGATCACCTGTGAATATACGCTCTCATGTCGAAGATATAGGAGTTAGAGCAATGTACTGTTAGACAAAGTTGTCAAGTCTACTCATGCGCTACAAGTTCATCATACATCATATTATCAAATCGACCCTCTGAAGGAGATATTGGCAAATGAATATGCCTGAGTCAAAAATGATAAGCCGCAACCCTGTCTGTGCATATACACTATTTCTAAAAACCCAAATTTGAGTACGATACACTCAAATTCGTCGAAGTATGACTACCCAAAAGTGAGTAAAAATATTTCGTAGTGGTAAGATGCCAAACAGTCAACATCGGCTTGAATCCGATCGATGTTTACAAATTCTCAACGTGTTACTCCTAACCATCTTTACTCACTTTTGGGTAGCCATACTTCCGACGAATTTGAGTCCATCGTACTCCAATTTGGGCTTTTTAGAAATAGCGGGCAGTGTTACATGTGTTCGAAAAACAGTCCTATAATTTTCCCCAGTTTATTCTCTTGTAAATATTCTAGAAACTTAAACTCAGTGTCAATTAAATCAAAAGGATTTTCCAATTATCTAGGAACCTTTTCAACTCGAATCCAATCTGCACACTAAAAGATATATATGGAAGTTTTTGGTGAAAATATTACTGAACATTTGTAACTATCAATTATGTTTTACCGATTTTTAGTAAAACCATAATAAATACTGACGCGAATTGAAAAAAATCATAGGAGTTCAGCAATCTTTACTAAAAGCTTCAGTATGAATCACACCTGTCAAACCTCCTTCATTTTTGTGTTATAAAGCAGTGGCAGCTGTTTGAAATAAATTTTTGAATTCTTATTATATTTTGGAGGATATTATCATGAATAAGGTTTCACTGTTTTTTTTGTATTAATTTTTTTCAGCATCGTTTGCGAGAGTCCAACGATAAGCTTCCTCAAGGGATTATGGAAAGGAGTCAGGTAATACGATTTTTGATTACAATTGCTCCATAAAATTCTTAATATATACATATTTTGACATGACGATGACCTTCCAACCTCGCTTCCAACATTGAAAGAAGTCCCTGTTTTGCAGTTCACATGCGACATTTATGTTGAGAATTGCGACGGCTATATCATTTTCATTACCTGGAGCATATGTATCAGCGGCGATTATTAATACTGCTACCGGGTGAAAAAATCACAGCCAAGTCCTATCCGGTGCTAAATCACAGAGAACAGACGTTCATCTTCGGTCTGCTACTTGTGTAAAACCTAAACCGACATTTCAAATGAATGTCGTTATGCTCCTGGTGCGCAGTTGTGTGCAGCTGTGCGATAACTATCATGTAAATGTTTATCAATGAAAAGCCTAGTACATAACCTGAAAAGTTATGTTTGTTTTTCTCTGCACTTGCTTCTTATACCGGCTGCCCATATTAACTTTTACACACATTTTTCAAGAAAAGCTATATGGAAATCAATGTCTGTTCTGTGTGCCTAAATGTCAGTTGTGTCGGAGCGAAGCAATTACCAACTCCTGAGTACATTCCTGTTCGGGCGAAGCAGCGAAAGTATCATCATCAGACAACACTTTTTCGCCCGCAACGTTCGTCGATTGATAAGAGTGAAAAACATTGACAGTTTTCGTTTATTCGCACCAGTGTAAACAACTGAAATATAAGTTGCGTTTTTTTTTATAATACCGTGTGTCTCAAAACAGTTTCTTTTAACAGGCCGAAATATTCGTTATTTATTTATTTATTTATTTATTTATTTAATTTAGTTCATCGGACTTATTGTCTACATGACACAAACTTAAAACTAAATAAAACGGGCATTACAAACACGAGCCAAAAAGTGAGCTGAAGATTCGCCAAATTCAAACAATTCTTCGACAGTCGTAAACGCTCGCATCATAGCTGTTAGAGGTTCGTTGTTTCCAAACGCTGTTCGATGGAATCGGGTTTGAAGAAGAGTACCACCCCGTAATGCTCTCAGAGGAACTCGGATGTTCAGTTGAGAGAGAAGCCTCGAGCAGTCGACCTCTCCATTCAGAAGTTTAGCAACAAAAACCGCTTGTTGATTTTTCCGTCGGCGTTCCAAAGTATGCAATTGCAGCAGATTGCAGCGATCTGAATACGGTGGTAGATTTTGCGGATCACGCCATGGTAGATTACGCAATGCCATCCGGATAAACCTGCGCGGTATTGTTTCTATCCTCAAGCTCCAAGTCAATTGATAAGGAAGCCAGACCAAGGCGGCATTTTCTAGGATCGGTCGTACCAGTGAGCAATAGAGAGCTTTCAGGCAGTACGGGTCAGTGAAGTCTCTTGAGATTTTTGACACAAACCCTAACTGGCGATTAGCCTTAGAAATCACAGCAGAGCGGTGGAGGTTAAACGATACACACTAAAAAAATATGGAAACTACATGACACGCAATTTGGAAAAAATCACTCAATTTAGGTCGACGTAATGGCTTGCTGCTGCATTTTTATGTTCTATAAAGGGTATTTCAAGTATCCGTTATGATTAATAATACAAGTCCATCAAAATAACATAATATTACACGACCTTCATAGATTATATTGGTTGCTCGCCATTGTCCTTTAAAATTACAAGACCATCCATGTAAACTGAAAGAGCCACTTCTCCCTTCTACGCATCATTTGCGCTTCAGTTGTACTTCGACTCTGGGCAATCATGGACGTGTGAAATTTCTTTTGCTTACTGCGCTAGTAAACCGAAGTGTACATTTTTAAATTGGCTATTAGTTGCACACTAGTAAGCCGCTGGTTGCCAAATTTAAATCAATTCCTCAGATGTAATTGTGTCATCACGCATCAATGCATAAACTATGATCTATTTTCTTCTAATTTTGTTTCCGCAGAGCAAAAGAACAAAATTGATCTTTTGTTTTATAGAGTCCACCACATACAAGTAATAACACTCCCTGATTATAACGCTGGGGTCAAAATTCACAAACCTGAGAATTCATTTCTTCATGTCTGTTGGCTGGAAATTTGTTTCAAGTATATTTTCAACTATCGAACATTTCCATTGTCTTGATATATTACATCAACTCGATATGTGTCGAAATAGGGTTACAGTTCAAATTTAATTTGGTTGATGTAATTTTCTATGCAACAGATTATTAAATCATAAAGGCCGCTCCATTTATGTGCATTCATTTGGTCTTAAATTTACACGATTTTTTCTAAGTGTGTAATTTATGATCCAGTAGAACACCTAAATCGCTGAACTGGTCGGTTCTATGTAGAACGACGCCATTGATGGTATAGTCGAAAACAATCGGCTGCTTGATGCGGTAATACGACATTACCATACACTTTGGAATGCTGATCATAAGTTTATTCCGACGGCACCAATCAGTGAATCGATCCAATAATGATTGAAGACGAGTTCAATCCTCGGCAGTCCGTACCACAAAAAACAGCTTTAAGTCATCAGCATACGCAAGCCTGCAGCCATCTCCTAATAGAAGCAATACGTCGTTGAAGTATAAAACAAACAGCAGCGGTCCAAGGTTGCTTCCCTGTGGAACACCTGACGAGTCCGTAAAGCAACAGGAAGTGCTTGTATCAAGTTTTACTCGCAGAGCCCTGTCTGTTAAATACGAGCACAGCCATGATGTCAATCTTTCCGATGTGCCGAGTTTTGAAAGCTTCGCCAGCAGAATTTCATGGTTGATTGTATCAAACGCTGCTTTTAGATCAGTATAGACGACGTCTACTTGTGCTCCTTTCTCCAATTGATCAAAACAGGTCGTGGTAAAATCTAGAAGATTGGTGGTAACCGAACGTCCAGGTATGAAACCATGTTGGTCGCCAGAGATGTAGCATTTGGTGCGCTCGAGAATGAAACCACTCACTATTATCTCAAACAATTTAGAGGCAGCTGACAGATTAGTGATTCCCCGGTAGTTTTGTAACGTCACGTTTGTCTCCTTTCTTGTGTACCGGAACCATCAAAGACTCCTTCCAGACTGCGGGAAATTTCGATTCGGCAAAAGATTTGTTGAAGATTCTGCAGAGCGGCTCGACAAGAGCTCCATTGGTGCGACAATACACTGAAGACGGAATACCATCTGGTCCAGGCGAGAATGTACATTTTATTTTCTTGATGGCATTATTTACCATCAAGGGCGTTATCTCAAAAATATCCACGTCTACAAGGTTCAATGGAACGTCCAAAACAGCGGAGTTAAGTTCACTCGGGTTAATACTTTCCGCAGCAAACACTGACTAAAAATGAGTAGCAAAAATTTCACATTTTCCTTACTTATAGACGTTTCAACATCATTCAAAAACACGCTAGCTGGCATAGTCGTATTTTTCCTCTTTGAATTTACATAACTCCAAAAACTCTTGGGGTTTCGCCTTAAGTGAGTTTGTACCCGTAAAACGTAAGATTTGTAGAGTGACGAGTTAAGTTTACGGTACTCATTACATGCCAAGTGAAAACTACGCTTATTTGCCAGGGAACGGTATCGCCGGAGTTTACGCTGTGAAGCATTTCGTGTTCGTTTTAGTTTTCGTAGCAAAGCAGAGCTCCATGGAGGAGAAACAGCGGGACGACGATAAGGAACATTCAGTGTCTATCCAATCATTTAGTACAGCGCACAACATTTCAGCCATTTCATCAGCATTTTTGTCCAGCAAAAAGAGCATCCCAGTCAATGACAGAAAGAAAATCCCAAAGAGCATCGAAGTCAATTTTGTTATAGTCTAACGCCCGCACAACATTCTCATTCACCCCATGCGATGGTACATCGTCGTCAACTAAAGATGGTACACAGACAACCAGTGGCGGGTGATGAAGGTCAATCGGTAAGAGTGGTGAAACAGAACTCGAGATTTCAACAGGAAGATCCATTGGGCTAAAGAACAAATCGAGAATGCGTCCTAGGTGGTTGTGCACGAGATTGCTTTGATGCATGTTGAAGAAATCCATACCGTCAATCAAGATCGTGCTAGCCCTCGATGAAGATATAGAGTTCACGGGTTGAATCTGGCCATCAGAAAAATTCCAGGTCACTCCAGGTTGATTATAGTCACCGCATACCAGTAGACAATCGTTGTCAGAGCCTCTGTTGACAAACTCATGGATCGAATCAATATGCCCGGTCAGTATATTGAGATCCTTACTTTTGTTTGGAGGAACATAAATGGCACAAAGCAAAAGTCGTTTGTAACCAATCTTCATCGATACACATACCTGTTCTAACGTTTCCCCGCTGGACACTTCAACACTGCTACTGATAAACCGATGATGCACAGCAATAAGAACTCCTCCGAAACGACATTTACTGCTGTTCAATTGGCTTCGGTCACATCGGTATACATTAAAATTGTTCCCAAAAAGCTGCGTTGAATTGATTGCGTCGTCGAGCCCCGTCTCAATTAAAACGATAACGTCAAAATTGCAATCCATGGTATTGCAGTAAAACTCGTCGATCTTGGTCCGCAGCCCACGGACGTTTTGGTAGTAAACCCATAAACTACTATGTTCGGTGCGTCCAAGTGTTCTTCTCTCAAGCTGTGATTGTTGAGGTGCGTCAGGAATCAGTGTAAAATTTCTGGAAACGGTGGGCGAATCAGGTCTTGGCGGACAAATAGCACATTCGTACTTGCCTGTGTTCACGTTTTGGAAGACCCTTTCCCACACCCACACGTAGGGTCAGGACGGCTGTTGGTCGCTGGCTGGAATGACTCGACTACGGTGGGGGTTGAGGGCTTCCATAGTGCTGATGTTCGGTGCGTCCCGGTGATCGTCTGTCAAGCTGTGGTTGCTGAGATGCGTCAGGAATCAATGAGATAATGCTGGAAACGGAAGGCAAACGTGTGATGTACTGTAGTTTATTGCTTCATGCTCACTGAAGACGGTGTCCTGGATGTTGGCGTCAAATAAACTGCTGACGGTTTCCGAAAATTTTGGGCAGAGTTGTCCTCAAATTCACGGAACATGATTCCTTCCGGCCACGTCGATGGATTCAGTGCGTTTGTCTTCAGTGATAGGTCCAGTCCGACTTTGAATGATACAAAGGTCATGCTGCTGGTGTCAGTTCCTTTGGCAACCAGTTTAACAACCTCCGGATCCTGGGTAGTGACAAGGTTTGCTCTCACCATTGCCAAAACTTCCTCATTTGTAACATCCGGCCGTATGCGAGACAGGTAGAGCCAAAATTTGTGCACTGGCTTTGCGCAGACTGGAACAGACTGCACACTGCTGTCTAGCTGCTTCGAACCAGATTGGCATTCGGTTACTTTATTTGCCAAATCAGGTCCACGAAGTCGTTTGGCAGCTCGGATAGGACCGATCTGGGGCCAGTTTTTAATCGATGGTGATTGAATACAAGGCACGGGCTTTTGCGACAACTGCTTTATTTCGGTGTGCAGATTACTTATAGCCTCTGTGAGAGACACTAGCGGTGATTTTTCGTCGGCCACTTTTGTAATCGAACGGAGATGTGAATTTCCGAACAGCTCAGCACATTTGTCACACATCCAGAACAAATTCTTGCGGTGAGGCGAGAAATATCCCAAAAGAGCCCGAGACACATTCACGCATGTCATGTGAAACATGCAACCACAATATCCGCGGCAGAAACGAATTCAATGCCAGCGATCGCTTCGCAGCACTTGGCGCAATTTTTTCTCCGTTCATCGTCACAACGTTGTTTCGGGAAATCGCCTTTGGGTATGCACACACCGCAGTACCGCAAGAAACAGCACAACGGGGACGGATTTGGCTCAATGTGAACGACAATAGGCTTGTTATTGACCAGCAGACAATGGGTTGCGGAGCGATCAAAATGCGATGACGCAGCAAACGACACAACACATGCAAATTAAAACCCGAATTAAATACGTGAATTTTGGCACCAGACAAACAAAATATGTTTCGTAGGAACGGATGGTACAATAAAAAATTAAGCGCCACTAAACACGACAAAATAAAACCAATTTAACACGGGTAAAACACGAGTTACTTGGACAACTACGACACACAATGAAGTTACTTCATCAACGATTTCAACTCAGCACGTTGTTATCCCACTGTTCTCCCACAAGTTGTCGCCTAGCAGATGAGAAGTTTTTTAAATATATTACTGCATCTGAATATTAGTAATTGATGATTTTTTTGTCATTTCATTGCATGAAACAAAAACGGTAATAAAAACGGTAAACAACGATCTATTCTGTGCATGATTGAATTACCGATTGAATTTTACTGATTTGATTTTGTAAGTTTTACCAAAATTCAGTGTTAAGTGATGAGCCAGTCGGTATATGTTTACAACTGAGTGTTCATTGCAAGTTTGCTGATAATTCAGTACACAAAACGTTTATTTAAGGTAACTACCCTGGTGGGTATTGTTCCGTCAGTTACCAAAGTGCAGTTAATGTTACTGAAAGTACAGAGTTTGATCTACTGCTATTGAGTACTCAAATGTATTTCTACATAGATCAGTGCACGGGCCCTAACCTCAATTTCGTTTTGACATTTTTGGGTGGTTTGTTTTGGTTACTATCTTCTTTGTTTTGATTCCCAGAGTGAACAAAATTTATTACTGGTGCAGGATCGTTATTCTAACGAAACAATTTTTTAAGTTTGAAAATCAAACTCAAATTAATAACTATGGAATCCATTGAAAAGTTATCGAGCTACGCGAACTCTTTGCCTATAAGCAGCAGGAAAAGATTAAGCTTTTGAACTTTGTTGATCCCTACAACATGCAGCTCAAGAATTGTGATTTTCCGACCACAGTATCAACGGGACATGAAGACAAATACCTGCTGAGCCATACTTCACCATACTCCGGAAACCGTGTCAAGAATCAGCGAAGCATTGAGGCATAAAGAAAGTTTGTATCTGGATTCGTGCAAAGTGTTGTAGGAGGAAAAGTTGGTCGATTTTACGTAGCTTGGGGACGAGTAAGTATATTTGGAATCCATACATTGGAGCACATTAACAAACTGAAACATTATTTCAAGGTTGCTCATTCCATGAGATTCGACAAGCCTGCCCTGGATGCTTGGGTCATTATTCATAATGATGGGACTATAGATTCAGGACACTGTAACTGCGTGGCAGAACTAAGTACTTTGTTGTATGCTCTGACAAATCTTCACTTTATGACTCATACTTATAAGGTACACACATGGACACACATATCAATTGACAGTGATATTTATAATATTTTATTCAAATTCCAGATTAGCGTTACTGAGCTCCCATCGGATTGGGCCAGACCAGCGAAAAAAATTAAAGAGGATTTATACCATCCAGTACAGGACGTGGACTTTGGGCATAAAATAACACGGTTGGATGACATTGTGGTGCCTACGAATCGAGACGATTTCATCAAGTTTATGGCGGATGTTCAAGAAATTGGAGAAGGTGGCGCCATCCTGAAAAAAATTGCGATGGGCACAAATTTACTTGCACTGCTTGCATGGAAAACTGGATTCCAGACGAACTTTTTTTGAACAAAAATGTCTTACTTCAAAACCTATTCAATCTGGATCTGGAAGGAGCAAACTTCACTGAAGTAATGTGTATTGTGAATGAAGTTACTTTGAACGTTTCACCTGCTGACATCGAAATAGTTGAAAAATTAACACATGCTCAGGTCAGCTGTGATTTGTGGCGATGAGTGAGAACAGGACGCATTAGTGCATCCTTGTTGAAGGAATGTACACGTGCCTCAAATGTAACGGTGCCGTCTAAAATGACACTACTGAAGAAGGTTTATCACCCTGACACCATCACCGTAAACTCCGAAGCGATTTCATACGGACGAGCAAATGAGCCTCGAGCCAAGAAAGCATTTCAATGGCTTCTGAAAGATCACCAGAATGTGAAATTTTTTGAGTGTGGCGTCTTCATATCTCACGAGTATCCATATATGAGTGCGACTCCCGATTTGATGATGACGTGTGATTGTTGCGGGAAATCAACAGTTGAAATCAAATGTCCATTCCGGTTAAGCAGAAAATCCCATCTGGACAAACAGTTGGAAATCAAGAATCTCGTTGAGGGCTCCCATTCATTTATCAAGGTTGAAGAGAACGAATACATCACATATAAGTATTAGTCATAAAGTGAAAATTTGCCAGAGCATACAACGAAGTACTTAGATGCGAACAAGTTTCACTTAGTCCTGCCACGCAGTTACAGTGTCCTGATTCTATAGCCCCATCATTATGAATAATGTCCAAAGCATCCAGGGCAGGCTTGTCGAATCTCATGGAATGAGCAACCTTGAAATAAAGTTTCAGTTGTTAATGAGCTTCAATGTATGGATTCCAAATATACTTACTCGTCCCCAAACTACGTAAAATCGACCAACTTGTCCTCCTACAACACTGCACGAATCCAGATTCAAACTTTCTGTATGCCTCAATGCTTCGCTGATTCTTGAAATGGTTTCCGGAGTATGGTGAGGTATGGCTCAGCAGGTATTTGACTACATGTTCCGTTGATACTATGGTCGGAAAATCACAATTCTTGAGCTGCATGTTGTAGGGATCAACAAAGTTCAAAAGCTTAATCTTTTCCACATATCTTTTCCTGCTGCTTATAGGCAAAGAGTTCGCGTAGCTCGACAACTTTCCAATGGATTCCATAGCTTTTAATTTGAGTTTGATTTTCAAACTTAAAAAATTGTTTCGTTAGAATAACGATCCTGCACCAGTAATAAATTTTGTTCACTCTGGGAATAAAAACAAAGAAGATAGTAACCAAAACAAACCTCCCAAAAATGTCAAAACGGAATTGAGGTTAGGGCCCGTGCACTGATCTATTCTACATTCCAAAACTGAATGACATATGAGCCACTATAGAAATTCCTACGGGAACGATGCAAATTATATATGACTATTAGTCTTCTTGGAAAATAGGGTCTCTTCTTGATTTCCGCTCCATATTTTCTAAATCATAAAACTTCAAATTTTCCCCTTTTTACCGTATATAAAAATCACCTCTTACAAAGCAACCAGGGAAACAGTCTAGGATTTTATCCATAATATGGTTGAACCATATCCGGGAGCATAAACCGCGATCGGTTCAACTTGTTTTACGATTGCCTCCCCGCTTTTATTTTGTTACGAATCTTGTTCTTCCTATGGAAATCATCTCAACACGAAACGAGTGCCTCGCAATGCATTCTTAAATTGTTTTATGACGGCCGAAGTGGATAACTGAGTGCAAATTTTATTTGCATTTCGTGCACTTTCCTGTAGAAATAGTAAATAAGTACCATAAACAAGGTGATCATCCGTCATCCGCCAATGCTCTGGTTAAATTAATCGAAAATAGCTGGATGTGAGAACTAGCGAAAACTAGTGCAGCTTGAGGGGTGAATAATAGATAGCAAATGCAACAATGTTGTACAAATTTTAACACAATGTATTGTTCTGTTGCCACGCTGTAATATCTTTATGCAATGAGGGGTGTATCAAAATTCTGTATGAAATTTCTAAAAATCTGTATGCCATAGAAACCGATTTCTGTATTTTGAATTGAAGTTGGTGTGTATATGTGGCATCAGTAACTTCATAATCTCACTAATGGTGGTAAGCTCCAACTCTCGAGAAATTCATGATTAGGGCCTAAAAGCTATTTGTAAACAATGACTTTAAACGTTGATATCTCGCAAATCACGAGAATTCCACTATATTCAGCTACTCCATATGGCAGAACTAACATTCTTCTACCAAATGCTGCTTTCATTTCACGAGAGTGATTTAAGATTCAAAGAAAACCGGCATTTAAAATCATTGTTTACAAATGGCTTTTAGGCCCTTAACATGAATTACTCGAGAGCTGAGGATAAAATCCCGATCATCAACGCCTTGCCACCTCAATGTTAATGTCGAAGATGGGAACGGTATAAGAGCCATAAACCACAAGAGAACACACTGAAAATTGTGAATTGTCAATAAATTAGGTTATGTGTGGTGCACTATGAATAGCCGTCAAAAAAAATCAAAAGGTCCTGTCAGCCTTGATTGATTCTCTTCTACGATTTTGTCTTCTTGTAATAACCTAGCTTCAGAAATACACTCAGTCGTATTTTTTTTTGTGAGTTGGAGGCTTCTTAAGCTATCTGAAAAATATAATCCAAAATACGTTTGATAAGCCGTGGTATTTGAAAGTGAAAGTCGATAACGACAATTGGCCTGTTAGAGATTCCAATACCGAAATATGCAATCGGCAAAAATACATTCCGCTGATTCAGTGCAATGGTTCATGCATTCGAACGTTGGCCAATAATATTTATTACTTATCATGCTATTGAATTGATTAAAATACGTGACTGATAACCCAACACAATTTACGATAAGCCTTTAAAAAGTAGCGATAGCTTTAATGGGAAAATGTTGCCATTCATAATAACAAAACTGAAAAAAAACTGAAAGAAGTTATTTGCTCGTATTGATTAACAAACATCTGTGCTGCTGTGACTGTTCCGCCATTTAACAAAATTTATAATTTAAAAAAGCAAGAATGGTTTTTATACCTTGAAAAAATATCAACTCTCCAAAATCGATGCATAAAAATTGTACTGGCAACATCAATAAAAAAATTTGATACCAGCTTTCTTCCATCTTTTATTGTTGGTTCGGAGCTTCGACCAGCTCGTTCGTCTAGAAGTAATTGTTTCGTCTTACGTTATGAATGAACATTTTTGCTACTCCTCTGCTCCCTCCGTAATAAAATTAGTTCGGACGGATGAGGTGACCATTGGGCAGCTATGAGACTCCTCAAGATGTCGGAACAAACCAAATAAAAATTTAATAATAAAGACAAAAAACATGCAGATTAGAGTCTAATGCTAGACACTGGAGACATTAATGCATAAAAAGACTGCAAATATCAAATTTCGTCGGACCCCTTTTATCTCTCTGTATTCAAAAATCGTGTTTGGACGCGTCATTGCCAGACTGCGTGTTCGATATCATCATAGCCGTTTCCACACCGGAAAAGAGGTTAATTCGATATAAAGGGTGTTCCGATCAAAATTTGGTCAAACAGTAATGTGTGTGTATCGATCAAAGTTTTTATTAATCAGTCCATTTTTTTCTCTTTTTCAAGTTCAGTTAATACAAAATACAGGAAAAATATTCCGCTAAGCTTCCTTTTTACCGAATGCGAATTGCCAGGTCTTTCGATTAACTCATACCATAAGATTTTGTACAGTCTTCTTGTCCACTTTATTCGCCGCAGAACGCCAGCTTGCCTTGACCTGTTTCTCGCTCACAGCAGTTTTTGAGTCTTCTTAAGGTTCCGCTTGACGATGGCCCAATATTATTTGATTGGGCGGAGCTCTGGCGTGTTGGGAGGGTTCTTGTCCTTGGGCAACACTTTAACGTTGTTTTCTGCATACCACTCCATGGCCTTTTTCCGTCATGGTAATATGCCAAATACAGCCAAAATAGAACGGAACAGTTGTGTCGCTTCAGGAAAGGCGGTAGACGTTTTTGTAGGCATTCGCTCAGATAAATTTCCTGGTTAACGGTTGCACGTTGCTCTTTAAGCCACAGGTACAGATGGCCACAGCAGATATTTCTTCGCAAATTTTGACAGTTTAATGTGCTTGAAAATATCCGCCTCCTTTCCCCTTCCGGTTGCCGTATAAAATTCCTGTCCAGGAAGCTCTTTAAAGTCTGCCTTGACGTAAAGTTCATCGTCCTGTACCACGCAATCAAACTTCGTCACCATCGTCGTGTACAACTTTATCGATCGTGCTTTTGTTTTTGCGCGATTTGGAGTCACCACTTTCTTGTTAGCCGACAGTCCAGCTCCTTTATTAGCTCTATCCCGGTTGAAGACGCGACTCCCAGTTTCCTTGCAACATCTCGGACCCATCAACCCCCGGAGTCACAGCTTGCGTGGAGACAAAGATGCTCCCATTTCAAAACTACATTGCGTCCGCCATTTGCCGTGTGTGGAGTTGCCAGTTTCCTAGTAAAAACCACCAACTGTAGCAATCCTGAGCGTGAGCTTCTCGGTCATCGATTTTTCGGACACCGCATCTGATACACGGATGGTGCCGTTCGAAGAGACGCAGTTGGCATCCGAATCACTGACCAATTTGGTCGCCCAGTTCCAGTTGCTCACAAATCAGTGTTCATTTTTTTCGACTGAATCCCCAGCTGTCTGGCTGAAAGTGACCATCTGACTTCACCGAAAGTGACCATCTGTCTTCACCACTTCAGCCAGTATAGTAGCGGCCCTCGGCTTAAATTATCACAACCTTCTCTTACATTCAGGCAATCACTATGTACAGACCTTCCGGAGCAACAATAGCTTGGATACCCGATCACTGCGGCATTCCTGGAAATGCCGAGGCTGATTGACTGGCCTCTATCTGT
This sequence comes from Aedes japonicus, assembly GCA_034211315.2. Lineage (NCBI taxonomy): Eukaryota > Metazoa > Arthropoda > Insecta > Diptera > Culicidae > Aedes > Aedes japonicus. The sequence continues at coordinate 7,534 of JASCZW010006813.1, read as the reverse complement.
AGAAAGGATTAATTATTCACTTACACTGTCCCGTCTCCAGGGACACCAAAATGTGGCATTCAAAAACAATCTGGAATGCCAGGAGCAGTGCCGAAATCCATTTACACAGCAAATAAAAGAAATTAAGAATCCCACCTCTACAATGCCATTCAAACACCGGAACAACCCAGGTAACCAGTAAGCATTATCATATGCAGTTAATCAACCCTAAATCTGCATTTCAAATTGTAGCATTACATTAGCATTTTATCAGCATCTTGAATGCTATCTGTTGTAATGCTGGATATCAAATGCTAGTTAAATGCTTGTAGCCTGTTATAAACACTTCGAATGCAAAATAGCATTAATGAAGCATTATCATAGCATTGCAATTACTGTAAAGCAGCCGTATATTGGGCCAACAGTTGCATTTATGTTGCATTTAAGGTGACTTAATTGCTTGATAGGCTGCCGTAAAGACGCTTTGGAACTGCTTATTGGATACCTGGGCATCAACCCGCCAAACTGACAAGAAGGGGTCGAGGGGCTGCCGGTGGTGGACCTCTCAATGAGGTCTGGTACCGGTGGCTATCTCTTCTCTCTTAAAGCCAAATGATACCAGTATTTGTCCACGACATTTCAACCGACACCATCCCGACCCTCAGACTACGGATAACCCCCACAGCCCTCACCCTCCCAGGACCAACCATACACTTGCATATAAAAGGATACGACCAGCACATACGAACTGAATACCACGACCAGCATCGTAGAGCACCAAGCCAGTTCATATATTATATGACTCATTGTGCAGATCCTTTTTAACCGGAATTTATAATTTCTAGGAGCCCTCTTCAGGCCCATCGGGTTGCCTAAACAGAGACGAACCTCTCTCATAAAGAAACCTTACCTAACCTACAGTTTTAAATAACTTTGTGAGTGGCCCCAATAGTATCCTTACTGGTGGTTACTATTATTTAAATATTCCACTAGACAGCTTATCGTTTTCCAAAACGAACCCTACAGCTATCCAGCCGTGTTATCCAACATCCCAGTGATTACTCGTGGAAGTGGAGAGGTGTTGTAGGCTTCCAAGAAAGCGAGTATCAAGTCAACATTCTCTTTTACAGCGGTTTGTTTATCTAGGTGCCGACTTTCTGTGGTATCAATTCACGGTGTTTCGTGCAGTGAATCAAAAGTTATTCCAGATGGAAGCCGAAAGGAGAGAAAAAATTCTGCATACCCACTTTGATAATTCAACGTGGTCCGCAATAAAAATCGCAAAAACGCAGAAAATCGCTAAATCAACCGTTTACGATGTGCTCAAACGTTTCAGGAAGCAAAAGAGCGTGAATCGAGTGCCTCAAGGTTCGTATGACCGCAAGCTGAACCAGAAGGTGTTGAGAACCGTCAGTGCAAACCCTGGACTATCAGATAATGAAATCTGCTCGCAGTACCGTTTGAAGAATTCGATTGCGAGGAGGATATCGTTCTTATCGAGCCAGCAACCAACCAAACAGAACGTTGAAGCAAAGTTTCGTCACCAAAACTCGAGCTCGGAAATTGTATCAGCAGGTTTTGACGAAGTTCCAAGGATGCCTGCTCATCGACGATCACGCCTAAGTCAAAATGGATTTCTGACAGCTTCCTGGCCAAAAATTCAACACGGCGACGGCATGAGGATACGTTCATGCGAAGTTTAAGTTTGCCTTTATGAACAAATTTGCCAAAACTAATGATTTGGCAAGGGATATGCAGCTGCGGAGCAAATACCAAAGTGTTCATGAAGAATAAGACGATGGACTCGAAGCTGTACCAGGAAGAATGCCTCAGAAACCATTAAAGCCCATAAAGGTCCCGTGAAGTTTTGGCCAGATTTGGCAAGTTGCCACTATAGCCGGGAAGTCATCCAGTGATACCGCGATAATAATATATATTTCATCGATAAAAACATAAACCCACCCAACTGCCCGAAGTTCCGGCCCATCGAGAAATTTTGGGCAGTAAGGAAGCGGAAGCTTATGAAAAGTGGAAAAACGGCTCGGAACGCGACTCAAATGACCAAAATGTGGAACAAATGTGCCACGGAAGTTTACTCCGGAGGTGTGCAGCGTTTGATGGGAGGAATAAAGAAGAAAGTGCGATTTTTCTGGCACAAAACCCAATCAACCTCTATTAGGAAAATGCATCGGAGATGAAGCTTTATACCTTAACTTTAAATTGACGCTAAACATATCCTCATTTATAAATTGCATTCTATATAGAAGCCAGAACGCGTCGAGATAATTCCAAAAAACTGTACCCACATTACGATAAATGTCCTAATCTTATGAAATTAAGCAAATAAATTATTTCATACAGGGTGTGGCTGAAAATAATGCGAAAATTGGTTTTATTACTTTCAATTCCCATGTTCAACTAATTCAAGCAATAATATCAACATTTTTGAGTGCAGTTATCTTTATAAAGTCCTTTTAAACAAATTTATTCAGTGTGTCCATTTTTATTAATAACATTCTCAAGCCGACGTCGGAAGCCAGAGCATGCCTTTCGGACGTAGTCCTCCGACATTGACTGCCATGCACGTGTTATGGTTGACTTCAGGGTTTTCACACTAGGGTGTGATGTTTTGCAGGCTCGTGCTTCAACATATGCCCAAATCGAATAATCCAACGGATTAAGATCTGGACTGCTAGGGGTCACAAATACTTTGGCCAAAACTTCATGTTATCCGTTAACCATTGTTGGGTTCGATTGGACGTGTGACACGGCGCTCCATCCTGCTGTAGGACAACGTTTTGGTCCTCGGAGAAGTTGGCCTTCACCCAAGGAAGCACTTGGTCCTTTAAAATACCGATACACACTTCGGTATTGATTTTAACTCCAGCATCAATGAAAACATTCGGCATTTTCAAATCGTTGGACGCCACTAAGCCAAACATCATGACACCAGCCAGATGTTTGGTTTGAAATTGAATTTCACTTTTTCCGGAACGTTCTCCATTTTCTGCGGTGAAATGAAACGGTTCGTGCGGCTGTTGGCCACAGCATCAATACTGAAAAGCTCTTCGTCGGACAACAGGATTATCATTATTTCCTTTTTCAACAAGAAAAGTTCTTAGAACGTTCTTGGAACGAGTCACTCGTAGTTCCTCGATCCGGTCCGTAATCAAGTGGCGTTTCACTCTGGCTCTGAAAAATGCATGCAGGTCTTCTTTGATGATTCTCCGCATATATTTCTCCGAAATATTGGCTTCCTTAGCAAGTTTTCTTATGGAACGCACCGGGTTGCGAGCAATTTTTGCACGGACCGATTTGATCACGTTCGGTGTGCGTGCAAAACGCGGACGTCCGCTTCCCGGCTTCCGCTGCTTAAGACCATCCTGCAGGGACTTTTTATGCGGAAAACTGTACCACCTTGGCAAAAAACCTGAAAACCCTACCACCTTGGCAATCTCTTTCGGCTTCTTCTTGGCGAGCAACAAACTGGTGATCACTTCAATTGCGAACATTTTGATGAAATTGCAATAAAACAAATAAAATGTTTTGAAAGTAAACATAGACAAATACAGTTTTGACAGAAATTAGTCACTAGCTACACGAATTAACCCAATACTCAAGTTTGAACATTTTCGCATTATTTTCTGCCACACCCTGTAAGACAGAGAATGTTTCTCCTACCGTGCGTAAATTGTCAAACTTATCAGAGATCTCAGCGTTTACCGAATGATTGTAATGATTTGAACGATACTTTACTTAAGGGGGGATATACAGTTGGAATGACCAAAAATTTCAATATTTTTTTTTGCATAAAAAGTTAGTAAATTTCCCGTAGAATACGCTCCTGAAACCTTTTTTTTTCGAAATTCGAACTCCAAGTGTTTCGTTTCATCGTGTTTCGAAGACGCTTTCTTCGCGCGCAGAAACTTTCAATGCGTTTTTCTCAAAACAGCATTTTCGGAGTTAATGCCGCTGATAACTCGAAAACTAATTATTCGATTAAGCTGAAACTTTTAGGATTGTTTCATTTTAGTATTATCTTCTATATAAATTGAAAATTATTGTAACATTTTATTATTATATATGCAAAAAAGTGATAAAATGGCGGACAAATTTTGGATTTTTTCAAAAAAGTTACGCCAAAAATGCAAATATTTTCTTTTTAACTTTTTTTTTCAATTCATCTACTAACTGTAAATGTATATAATGTTTTTTGTTTGGGTTAGCAGATTTCAGATCAAAACTGCGACCAGGAGAGCCAGCACAAGCAAAATACAATGACTTTTTTAACACACTCTTACGGCCGCCATTTTGTTGGAAAAAATTTGAAAAAAAAATAATTTTGTACTCCTCTTGGATACACTTACAATTATATTAAATTCGATTGGTTTGAGTAAAAACTTCCCCTTAGAACCTAATTTTCAAAAATAAGTTTTTTTTTTTCGTTCTAACTGTATATCCCCCCTACACTCCCGCGTCACTTTACTCAATTTTTGAGTACAATGGTATGCTATCTCTTTTCTCTCACGGAAATGTTACTCAATTTTCGTTAAAAGTGGATCAACTCAATTTTTCGAGTAGATGTTTTTACGAAAATTGAGTAACATTTCCATGAGAGAAAAGAGATAGCATACAATTGTACTCAAAAATTGAGTAAGTGATGCAGAGTGTATGTTTTGAAAATCACCTATGTTTTGAAGAACAAAAGATGCGCTCTCGCCAAATCCCATTTTTCATCTCTTTGGTTTGTTTTAACCAGGCGTTTCAATCTGTGTTTCGGCCAAACAATATCAGGAAGCCAAGTTTGGGAATAAAAAAGGGTGTTGAACCTTTTAATTAATCTCAAAAATTGATGCTGAATCTAAATGTAGGTTTAGAAAGTCAAACAAATTTGGGAACGAGGGACAATTGTGCATGCCTGGCCCAGAACCGGTTCAGAAACCCACATTGATGCACTCTTCTAAGCCCTAGTTTTCTGATGCACTCTTTTTCAGATATTTTGCATTCATGAAGTGAAATCACGTTTTCGCAGAGTGATAATTTTACATTAGGGTAGTTTGGACAATTTCGGAATTGCCATAATGTGATAAAGCATTTCTCGAACCGCTATTCAGTTGATTAAATCGATATGTGCGTTGTAACGAAACAAGGTACAATAAGCAGTATCTTTGCTTGGGGTTCGAGAATATTTTCATGAGTTATCTTTCGTGCTGTTGTGATTAGCGACCACCACGATTGAACATAATCCCTTGCACATCGTATTAAGACTGATAAGAATATAAGTATAAAAGCCATAACGTACAAATTAAAGCTCAGTTTGCGGTGTTTCGATCGGTAGTTAGTTGAGAATAAGCGTCCAGAAAGGTGAAAAATGAAAGTGTTGGCAAGCTTCCTTGCGGTAGCCTTGGCCACTTTGGTATCGGCGCAATTTGACACTCATCAGTGGGCAGATCGAAGCGGCATTGTACATCTATTCGAGTGGAGATGGAACGACATTGCTGATGAATGTGAGCGGTTCTTAGCCCCGAAAGGATATGCCGGCGTTCAGGTTTCACCACCAACTGAAAACATTATCGTTTCTGGACGACCATGGTGGGAGCGTTATCAGCCAGCTTCATACCACCTAAATACTCGTTCCGGCAGTGAAGCTGAATTCGCCAGTATGGTAAGGCGTTGTAATCAGGTCGGAGTAAGGATTTACGTTGATATTGTTATCAATCATATGGCTGCTATGTCTGGTCAAGGAACTGGAGGATCTTCTGTTGATGGATTAAACTTCCCTGCTGTGCCTTTTGGAGCAAACGATTTTAACCCACGCTGTGACATTAACAATTACAACGATCCATACCAGGTGCGCAACTGCTGGTTGGTTGGTCTGCCAGATTTGGCACTTGGAACCCAATGGGTTCGCGATAGAATCGTTGATCTGATGAACAAGTGTGTCGGCTATGGTGTTGCTGGTTTCCGTGTGGATGCTGTAAAACACATGTGGCCCGGTGATTTGGAACACATTTACAACCGTCTCAACAATGTAAACCCTGACCATGGATTCCCACATGGAGCTAAGCCTTTCATTACTCAGGAAGTTATTGATCTTGGTGGTGAAGCCATTACCAAGTACGAATACACGCATCTTGGAACGGTAACTGAGTTCCGTTTCTCTGCTGAAATTGGACGTTTGTTCCGTGGATACGATAAGTTGGCTCATCTATCCAACTGGGGAGAACAGTGGGGATTCTTACCATCCCATTTGGGTTTGGCGTTTGTTGACAACCATGATAACCAGCGTGGACACGGAGCTGGTGGAGATAATGTCCTCACTCACAAAGTACCCAAGAACTACAAAATGGCTTCCGCTTTCATGTTGGCTCATCCCTATGGTATTGTTCGTATTATGAGCTCGTTCTTCTTTGATAATGGAGACCAAGGACCACCACAAGACGGAGGTGGAAATTTGATCCCACCATCGATCAATCCTGATCAAAGCTGTGGGAACGGATGGGCTTGCGAACATCGCTGGCGCCAGATCTACAACATGGTTGGATTCCGCAATGCTGTACGAGGTACCGGACTGAACGATTGGTGGTCCAACGGTGGCCAGCAGATTGCATTCTGCCGTGGTGGAAGTGGATTCGTCGCATTCAACTTGGAGGGTTTCGATATGAATGAGACTCTGCAGACTTGCCTTCCGGCTGGTACTTATTGTGATGTTATTTCGGGAAGCAAGGGAAGGTGGCGGCTGCACCGGTGGCTCCGTTCAAGTGGGAGGTGATGGACGTGCTTCCATCCATATTCCAGCTCAAGGTGATGATGGTGTTTTGGCTATTCATGTGAACGCAAGATTGTAAATTGAGGTTGTTCAATTTCATTAAACAAATAAATTACAAACACAATTTTATGTATGGGTTACTGGAAAGAAAATTAAACAAATCCTGTACCTGTAGATGTAACAAAATTTCCTTGAATTCGTGTTTTAGCGTTTGGCTAACTTTGGGAATAAGTTAGAGTGTAGCGGTAAATTGTCATAGTTCGATTTACTCATCGTATTATGTTCTGTGTACAACGAAGTTTTTGAGGACAGATGAGTTAGAAAATGGTTGCCTTAAGGTCTGTATCCGTAATAATCCGGACACCTCAAAACATGAATAAAACATAAATTTCGCATTATATTTCCGTCGTAGTTGTTTATTTTAGATTCATGGGATGTGTTTTAATAATTCGTGAAGACAAAACATAGTTATTCGATATTTGCATAAAATTTTCGAACTTTGCGCTCAACTCCGTCCATAAGGGTTTGTACAGACTGTTCAGAAATCGTAGAAGCCGTCTTTGTCCAAATTTGCTGGAAGTGTTTGATGTTTTTGATTGCTTCATCAGAGCCCAATATCTCTCGATTGGTCGTAGCTCTGGGCAATTTGGTGGGTTTGAGGTTTTTGGTACAATGTTCACTCGATTTGCTTGGTACCACTCCATCACAGTTTAAGCATAGTGGCATGATGCCGAATTGGGCCAGAACAAAGATTTTTCTTTGTGACTTTTAATGAAGAGTAGTAAT